>LKNJ01003331.1:3498-46310 GCA_002120245.1 Maccullochella peelii
TGCTTTGGTGTAAACGTGCTAAAAACTAATGTTGGAGGGGATGATTAACTAGCTCACAAACAAAAACACTTGATGTAAACACTTGATTGTTGGTTGCATCATGAGCAACTCAAGCTTCCTTGAGACAGCTGAGGCTTCCGTCGTGGCAAAAATACATCGAAAAAAGGTAAAATATCAAAGGCAAGCATGCGTACATGCACATTCTCAGCTTTCTCTTGTCTCTTTCTCTCTCTCACCATGGCAAAAAAAACCTCCCTTTAATACCGCGGTATTAAACTGTACAAAAGACATATAATCTCCGTAGCATTGTTAGGGACGTAAAAATCCCTTTCACCTTCCACAGTATTAGCACTCCCTCCTAGCTGGATACACCGCCAAAAAGAAACTGAACCAACAAGCATTCAATAAAAAATATTAATCACTTCAGTACATCTACTAACCATCTAAAGCAGTGAGAATTCTGTTATTGTGGTACCCTGGAGGAAGTGAGTGTCTCTTCATTTAATGTCAGACTATCTCTGTTTGTGAAGGACAAGAGCAGAGAGATGAGATGAAGGCATAAAAGGAAGACAGCTTTATAACAACACTGCTACTTATCCCCCCCCCCTCTCTTTCAACCTCCCTCAATTCCCCTGGTTGTTTTGTAATGAAGTTATCCCACAGCAGAGTTCTTTTCAGCCCAAGCTGTCTTAAGACAGAGGAGGGATGGAGGGAGCAACAGAATCACAGAGAGGAATAAGTATCAAAGACAACAACGAGAAAAAAGCCTGGGAAGAAGTGAAGGGGGTGGGGAAAAAGGGAGGAGGCAATGATGGAAATAGAGATGTGAATGTGTAAGAATTTAAAAGACAGACTCGAGCTGCCTAACTGTATTCCCAGTATTCCCAGTTATATTATGAACTGCTAATCAGTGCATTACATAGCAAATACATCTGTGTAAAAATACACCTTTTCACACAATTATTGGCATTAATATAAACATTTATTCACATTAATATGGACATTTATGCAACAGGGTACTCAGAAAATTGATCACGTCATCTCCTCTACAGGATATACAATATGTGTTTATTTTACACATTGTGCTTTTTTTTTAATGACTTCACAGCAATGTCTTTAAATACACAGACATGCAAAAAAAAAAAAGAAGAGAGAATTTGTGGAGTAGTGTGAGGTAAAACAAATGAGTGTGATGAATGGGCGTGATGGATGTTAACAGTAATAACAATGACAGTATCTCTGTGTTGGAGTATTGGAGGATGATGTTCTCTTCTAGCTAGAAAGAGACCCACATGGAATTTACATTTTCCTCTTGAGTTTGCACTTTACAGTTAAAGCAGTGCTAAATAAGGATGTTGTGGACAGTATATGGACTGGTAAGCCTTGCTGAAGGTCCCCGATACCACTACCGTTTGTTTTAGCCTGTTTGTGTGCATTGAAGTAGCACCAATATTAGCTGATAGTTGACAGTGTTGAATACAATGCATTGCTCTGCCCTGTCTACTATTTGTCATACCACTGAGCATTCAGGAAGTACTACTGGGTACAGTAACTGAATGGAAGATACAGTCCACGTTTATCAATCGCAGTCAGAAAAGACAATAAAAAGGAACATTGTTAATGCTATGAAGGGCTGGGCTGAGACCACACATTGAGTATTTTGACTATAATAATGTCAATCTACCATCACAGAAAGGGTAAAAAGTTAATCAGATGTCCTCCCTCGTAAGGAAAATGAGGACTAGCACATGGGGTAACTCAGTTTTTTCACATGCGAGGCAGGTGACGTGAGCAGCGGAGTGTCATTAATTCTGCACTCAGCGACAAGTCAATCACAAAACCATGAAGGACCTATACACACTTTGTTAGATCACGATGTGACAGCAGTTGTAGGGGTAATCTGTGAAATGGATACACAAGTACAGTAGTAAAAGAAGTGAAGACTGCCATGAGTAGATAATACAGTTACTCAGAAAATTGCACCCATACTGTACAGACACTCAAAAATCACAGTTTCAAAATGGTGTCATTTTTGAAAAAGAAGATATTCAGTGATCTTTTTCAGGAAATCCTGGAAACGTCCATACCGTAATACCTTTCCTTTTACTCATGCTTACACCTATACTGTGCCACTCTTCAGACTTTGTGTAGCTCAATTTAATGGTCACCAAATGGATGTAACTGAGGATTATACCATGCAAAGTCTCTGTCAAGTGCGATATGACATCATGAAAATGACCCCTAATACCTACCAGAATCAACAGACCCTGTTCGTTTCTCAAAAAACTGTAGAAGACAACCTTCCTCGCCAACACATCCTAATATGTAGTCTGTTCATTCTGTCTGTTCATTGCACTACCCAAGACAGTGTTCGCCACCTTGGAATTATAAGGTTCCATCTGCATTCTGAGCAACTTTGAGATATTGAGTTTCAAAGTTTTTGCATTCGCAATAGTGATAGGGCTAGAACCTTTTTGTTTTCTAAATAAAAAGTCCAAAAATGCATACAACTTAAATCACATAATGTTAATCACAGAATAAGAATATGTGAGTAACTCAATTTTGACAAAAATGTCAGATAGAACCTTATAATTCCAAGGTGACGTGTTGTCCAAATGCTACAGTAAACTAAAGGCACCCTTATAAAATAGTAATAATAGGGTGAACACTTGGTATGGCTATCTGTGCTGGAGAAGCAAAAGTGTATTTGTGAGTAGAAAGTTGTGAGTGTGTTTGGGAGACAACACCACCTAGGAATGTACCCTTAAATCAAACATAGTAGTTACATCTTTGCCAACAACAGATGCCCCTCTCCACTTGCTCCTGGAGCTAGGAATTGTGAGGTTTGTTCCTCTTGGCAGCTGGGACCTTGTGGCGGCAGGGGGGGGGACCCTTGCTCCCAGCCAACTGGCGTGGTGATTGACTGGTTGGGGTGCTGGTTAACAGGCAGGGAGCCCAAACTCACAGATGGAGCCGACCTCTTAGGAGGTGTTAGTTGCATGGGTGACAGGCTTATGGGAACCCATGGGCTGCTTGGACTCCACATCTTGTCTTGGAATGATGCTATGTAGAAACTGATGCTCCTTCTTCGTCCGCTCAAATTTTGCATTAGTGGCTTCAAGTGACTGTCCAAATAGACCCTCAGGAGGGACTGACTCAACCAAGTAAGTGACTTTGTCTCTATCCAGTGTTGTGCTACCACTGTGCATCCCCCTGCTGAGGGAGACTGGCATGTGGAGAATGTAATCAGTAGTGATCGACTCTCAGGGGGCATCTGTTCCACAAAATACACAATAGCTTGATATATCTGCAAGAACTTTAGTTGTGTGAGAAAACTTTTTTTCCACTCATTGACTCTCACTTCTGCATTTCACCTGTCTCCTACACCTCGTGGGCAAAGTTTTGGTTATTAGATCAGCACCAGAGAAGCTGAAGGAAAGTTCCAGAGAGACAAAAGCTCAGCAAGTCACAATGAGGCATCATATTGCCTAATTTATGGAGACTCTTATTCCCCATTGTTGCTTACATTTATTGTAATGTTGGCTTTGCTTGAAATAAGGTCCACCCTCCATTTATTGAGGGTGGTGCTGTCACCATATTGGTTCTTCATCTATCCTGATTTTGTGTCCGTCCCTCTGCTGTACGCTCTCTCTTTTCTCTCAAAGGCTGTGGTTGAAGTACAACTAACTCAGAAAAAAGCTCCAATTAAAATCCTACCATCTTTGTGCCATTCATCCTTAAGCTCAGCAAAAGATCAAGAACATACGAAAACACACACACAAACACTATGAACGTAATGTACACACAAGCAGATGCCCATACAGGATGACCAAAGGAAAGAGTAAAAAACATGTTATCTGCTGTTTTTCATAAGGTGGAGAAAATCACACACACACACACACACACACACACACACACACACACACACACACACACACACACACACACACACACAAACACACGTACACAAATACACATGGTGTGAGTAGTCAGAAGTGATTAAAGTCTCCCTAATTGCACTCTAAAAATGGTGCTTTGCTTTGCCACAAAGCCTTTTTACTGTTATTGCTGAAGAAGCAAGTTCTGCCCCAAGGTGTTTGATTCCCTCTCTCTTTTTATGCTTGCCTTTAAAACGCAATGAAACAAAACAGTTGTACAAAACTGTTGTTTTTAAGGCAGCTCTGTGAAACAATGCAATTACTGCTAATGCAGTTTTGTATCCAACAATAACAACACCATCGCAACATGAAACTTTAGAAGACAAAATCTAAGCCGGCAGCTCCCTTGCAATTTATAACTTCTTGACAAAACATTCGAAGTGAAGTAGAAAGTCAGAAAGTTGAAGTCAAAACAAAGGGAAAAGTGCCAAGTAGGTATAGAAACAACAGCAAACATGTAATTTATTGTGTTCTATTACTTTGGTTGTCACACAAAATGAATTACCACTGATGGCTAAAGGTATGATGGACACGAAGATGTCAAGACTTTGGACATAAGAGTCAAAATGCACTTAAACAGAAATACACACACACACACACACAGATACAACCAACTAAATATCAGATGGGACTCAAGTTATTGTGATTACTACATATAGTGTATGCAGACACATAGATGCACACAGATACAAATAATTACTCAAACCTTTGTCCAGGGAACAAAACAAACCACGCAGAAACAGCAAGTGTGTGAGATGAGAGAGAGAGGAGTGCAGAGGGAAAATGTTTGACAGACAGAATCATTGTGGTTCTATTCTCTCTCTCTAAGGCAGTTATTAAGAAAGCTCAAGGCTGTGAAAGGCTCAAGGTTGCTACAGTGATGCTACAATGGGTTGAGATTGATCGGAATGGCTGCTCTAAATTATATAATGAGTGTGAGGTGATGGGATCGTGATCATGGTTAAGAGACCAGACAGTGCTTGGTTTTCCACTGTGGGAGCTTATCACAAGTCATATCATCTACTGTGGGAGCAAAATCCATCCACTCACATCAGAACTGCTCACACTGATGTGGACACGGAAGGGAGAGAGATGCAGACAGGCAGAGACAGAGAATGTGTATGTGTACATACAGTATATAATGGCACAGTTGTTAATATGATGATTATCACGACCACTACCGTGTCTCTAGTTTTTTCCCCTTATGTTTCTTTGTGTTCCCCCTCCCTTACGTCTCCTGTGATCCCTTGTTTGTTTCTGTGTCTGTGTGTGACGTGGCGCTGCCTCCCTAACGCACCTGACGGCAACTCTGATTACACACATCTGCTCTCCATCAAGCTCATGAACCTGCAGTATATCTACCCCGGTTCGTCACCCACTCATCACCAGATCGTTGCTGCAGCTACAGTTGTAGTAAACGCTTCAGGCCAACTTACCAAGTTTAAAAGTCTTTAGAGTGTGTTTTTCTAGTGTCAACGGCTATTAGTAATTCTTGTCATTTCTTCTCTCAATGCTTCAGGATCAAGACCCTCTGCCTACCTGCCTACTCGGTGTTTCCATCCACCTCTCATCCTAAACCTGCGGCAGCCCACACCAAACCATCTCCCTCGTCTATCCAGTGCCAGTGGTTCCGGTCGTCTTCCTGCCGTCCCCCTCTCCGTTCCGTACCACCATTCTCTGTGATCATTGCAATAAATCCTTCAATTCAGTCGATGGAGTCTGTGTCTGCATTTTTGGACACACTAACATTGTATCACAATGTATGTATCAACACCAGCATGCAACAATGTAATTTTCCAGTGCTATCTGTGTGTCCGGAACAAGAACGTGTGTGTTTGTGGTGTTTGTTGCAGCCCTGTGTTACAGGGTTGGGAAAATGTTTGCGATTGCGATTCATTACCGCACTTCAGTGATAAACAATGTTGTTTTGTAATCTTCAAATTCCCCGTCAATCTATTGCAGGATGATTACAAAATATATAATATGTGAATATTAACATAGACTTGTGACCTTGAGAATTCATTCAAACATTCTAAGACTCACATTAGCTCAGACAAATTCACTTATTTCTCTCAACACTAACTCCCCTTGTTTTGTTGCCGACCTTCGTTGTGATAAATCAACAAAGCCGTTGTGATGAAGGCTGTACAAGCTTGGAAGCTAATTCACATTTCCAGTAGATTAATTTTCACCGCAGCTGTTCTGTTGTTTGAAAGATTTCTATTAGACATGGCCATGATAGTCAGAGAAATTAATTGTATGCTGTAAATGAATTGTGTTGATAATACGCAACCATTACCAACCAATAATACGCAATAACGCAGCCAAGTCTTTGACGATATCCTTTGCCTTCTACATTCAGTTATTTTGGCAAGTGTGATTTTGAATTAACACCATGTGATAGACAGTGAAAGAGACAAGAAGAGATGGAGATGGAGCTCGAGTAAGTACATGGAGAAAGAGTGAGTGAATGAGAGATTAAAATGGATTCTGAGTGAATGATAGTGAAATACAAATAGACAGAATAATAGAAAACAGCCAGAGATAGAAATTGAGAGTGAATAGGTTGACAGCCAAAGTTTGGCAGACTAAGATAGAGGGTTATAATGCAAAGATAGGAGGCAAAGGAAGATATAGGGAGGCTATGAGACAAATGAGACAGAGAACGATAACGACGGAAAGGTATGAGCATATGTAAGAAAACACAGAGAGAAAGAAAGAGGAAGGAACCAGAGAGGCAACAAACACATGAGGCGCCCTCCCTCCCCTGTCGGGTGAAGAGACCAGTGTAAATGAGATCGACTAATTTCCAACACATAGACACAACCACCCACCCCCATCTGTCTTTGACAAATGCGCCCTCATACACACACAGGCACATGCACACGCACACAAACACACGCGCACCAGCAACAGCAACAGCAACCAGAGATGAAAGGAATCAATAGATTATAAGCAGACATCTGAAGAGTCCAGTCTACTCCCGGGAGGATCAACCATAACTGGTCCAGACAAACAGCCAAAGGACAACAACAATAACAAAGCCTCCACGCACACTGAATGCAGCAATTAATAAATCACAACAGGAATAGCAAATTAAATCTATGAACAAATATCGACAGGGCTTTGAACACATCTCCATTATTCGTGGCCTATTGTTGTGCCGGTTTCAGAGACCATGATTGCGGCAACATTTGCATATCTAAATGAATGACCATCACATCTGCATGTATGCCAGGCTAGGTTTTGGTATTTGGTGTTCATTTGCTTTGTCTGGCTTGTAGCTCGTTAGAAGTTGGTTGAATCCCATGGTTTAGCTTTCATATCAGGCTGGAGGGTGGTGATTGAATGAAAAACTGTGGGACTCGTTTAAATACTTAAACATGGGATTTAACTCTCTCTGGAGCTCTTGTTATTCACATCAGACTCTGTATGCCAATACTTATGTGTACCACTGTGTGTGGGGGTGTCACCTGTGGTAGATGAGGAGATGGAAGCCCCACTGTGTCCCTCTGGATCCAGGGTGGAAGAAACAAGTATCTGGTCCATCTAATTGATTTAGTCCATCAACAGTGTTACTGGAGGCGTGACTGAGTACCACGTCCAACAGCAAGAGAAATCCCTTAAGGTAGAGTAGCTCAATAAATCTCTCTAGATCTTCATGAGCACCAAAACAACTGAATTAAGAAATGAGAAAGAAAATCAGAGGGTGCTGGTGTGTGTGTGTGTGTGTGTCAAGGCGTGTTTGTGCATGAGATTCAAAGTTGTTCTGTTTCAGTTTTTTCAAATTAAAACAGCAAAAGAGACATTAATGTGTATTTGTAGTGGACCCCACAATGCAGAGACAAAGTCCGGTATCAAGTTCTCATAATACATCCGCGACTTAAATCAGGAAACAAAACAGTTTGTGTCCTTGCAAGATACGGTGTGCAGTTTTGGAATTAACATTGTAGCCTTGGTATTTAGCAAAGGTTAGCCAACGTTACCTTAACACTGTCTTCAAAATGAGTTCATTTCACTGCTTAACGGTTCAACTTTTCATTTGTATGAGGGCTAATTCTTAATTCACAAGTTACATTCAGTAAATCAATTAGAAACTACACCATTTAGTGTCATTAGGAACAGTGAGGAGGTGAAATAGGAATGGAAAAGAGAACTATAAACTACAGAGACAATAAAAGAACAAAACAGGAGCAAAGTTTAAACAGACATATTGCGTGTCCACAAAGTCAGTGCTCCATTCATTTTCAATGGAGCTGCTCAAGGCTGTGCTTTGATATGACATTACAGATTAGACTCTTCTGTTTTTGGCCCCCTTTCAGCCCATGTGAGAGAGCTGTTCACGTTCACAGATGATTTACTGGAATGTCTTAAGTTGAGGGAATGACTCACAATGAACCCCTCAGTCATTTGGATACTGACAGTGACATGACTAACTCTGCCAAAGAGATGGTCACTCATACCTATTCAACTTTCTCAGTCTTGGAACAACATGTATTTTACCACAACAGGATAAGAGTGATCTATGAAGAGATGTATGCTTTTCTTGAAATTCTTCAATCAGGAGCATTGTGTATTGAAGCTGGCGAAATAATTGAGATAGTTTTCTTGTTTTGATTTAGCAAACCATGGCACACTGCCTCCAAACAAAACATACTCATCAATGAAGACCCACAGAAATACACCGACATATAAAAATGCTTAGCAATTTAAGCCTGTTTTTAATGATTTATGTATTACATTGATTGTGGAATGCCGGTAAATTAAATCTTAATTATATGTCAATTTGGTTTTGATGACTGGTTTTAAAGATTGTTGTCAGTTTCGACTAGCCTACACAAAATGTGGCAGGTCACCATAAATTGTTGGTAAGATACCTTGAAGCTCTGTCTGAGACACTCGGTCAGAGGATATAGGACCATATATTGCAAAATATGTTTATATGTTTATTTGACAGAGGAGGCTCTGCTCCCCAGTGTCTCCAAGCAGCAGAGCGGGATTCAGCACAACATAATGACATTTTATTGAGATATGAGATACACAAAATGCACAAGGGAAGAGAGTGTCGGCCCGTACAGCAGCATGTTCCAGGTAAGGTATAACTGGCAGCAGTGTAATTATGAGTGACAGTGACATCTTGTCAAATTATAAGTCCACTTAAGTGTCTTCATTAAATGTGATGGGTGACTTATTAACTTGAATGTGATTGCGATTAAGACCAGTTGAAACCAGTAGGATTAGATGAACTTTGAACATGAATAAATGCAACTTTGAACATCTATAATTCTATGACAAGTGGACAATTCTCCATTTGCTAATGAAAATAATTGTTAAGATCAGCAACTAAATATACCATGTGGTAACATTAGTTTTCTCAACTAGATAAACATGTTTGACTTCATGACTGAAATTTGGACAAAATCCTGATTGAGAGCTTGTAGGCTGTTAATGATGGAAATATGAACACAGTTTGCCTCCCACGACTGTAATCTGTAAATTATTCATTAAATGTGTGATGCAGAGTTCTTTCACAGTTGGTTAGAATTTCCTCTAGAGTCTTCTCCGTCGTCACTCTGCTTATGTATCACCATGCACCACGGTGAATCAATTAAATGAGAGAAAGACAAAAGGGCAAACTGGTGCCTTGTCAGTTATATGTATTTCATGTCACTTATGTAAAGAAAAAGTCTTAAATTCTAGAGCATCATAAAAGAGTTCATACAGTTATGTAGCTCTATGTATTGTAGGAACTATAAATGAGATATTCTCCTATAACCTACTGACCTACAAGAACAGCTGGGTTTTTTTTCTTCATATATCTTGCCAAGGCTATTACTGAACTGACACCACTTTAGAGTAAAGACATGATGAAGAGCAAAAACAATACCTTTGTGATCTCATTTCCTGTGGGAGTGATGTCTTATCTGTGTATATTATCCACCAAAGCATAAATCCATAAATAAACATGAAACTGCAGCAAACGTGCCCTTTTGGGGCCTGTGGGGCCATTGCAAGCAGAAAAGTGCGCCCTGTGTGGGCCCTGTTGCCGGCCTGAAATGCAGGGCCCACTTCATTAAGGTTAATTTTGAGTTATTTAAAACTGATGGAAGAGTAATTGAATACATACATTCTTAGTGGGATTTAAATCATACATCATCAAACTTATGTATTTCCGTTGAGTAGAGGCAATGCCTTTTATTTTGCAAATCATACATATTAGAGAATTAGAGCTAGAGGACATGACTGGCCGAACATTTTAGTGTTTCCTGAGAAAGAGTTTTTCTCCTGTGTGCATGATTAAACAAATGCTCAAACACAACATGTGACCTTTGTTTTGATTCACTCTAGACTTGATCTGAAGGTCAGGGAGACTACTTTCAATGACCCGGAAATATTACTTTGACGCCGTATGAATATAGGGTTTATAAACCTTGTCATTACAGCTTTGCTATTTGCTATGATTTGTCCGGTCGGGATAATAGTAAATGCAGCCTATGTAATGGAAAAGAGAAGTATAAAACCACTGATCCTTTTAACCTTTCCTATCTCTGGCAAATGACATTGATCAAAGGAAAAGACCTGGTGCTTATGCATTTGAAAAGAAACGGGTTGAGAAAAATTTATATAGACAGAGCTATTTACTCATTACCCCTCAGTGCTAAGACCCTGCAACCAATTTCATGATATAACCGCCCTTAATACCTCCTTTTTCCTGTCTGCTCCAATCCTCCACCTTTCCTGGTTTACTCGCTCAGTCGCCCGTCTCCCCATCCCTCCCACCACCCTGCCCTCTATTCAGTCTTTTCTCGGGGAGATGTTTAAAGAACTCCTCTGAAATACTAAGCAGCCTACTTAAAAGAGAAATACATTTCCACGTTTACCATTATGTTCCTTATTTGGCCTAGTCCTTAAGACGTTTTCTACTGCATGATGGCTTGGACAGGACTCATTATTGTTCCTTTCTTACTCTTGAACAATAGTATGAAAAACCACACACACACACACACACACACACACACACACACACGTGCATCTCTCTCTTTTTTGTGTGTGCAAAGTGCACACACATTTACACAGTAGGGACAAAGCTGTTAAAAATCAATGTCAACAGTTAGTCGTGCTGGCGTAACTGTTGACTTTGATTTTTAACAACTTTATCCCTACTGTGTAGTCATGTGTGTGCACTTTTACTAACAACTCTGTATCTGCTCAATGGGGTGGTGATAAGGGTGCACACAACTGAACACGCAGCTTTGAGTGTTTGTGTATGTGTGTATTTGCGAGTTTAAATGTGAGTTTGTTGTTGTATTATTTTGAAATAAACTGAACATCCATTCTCTCACCTTAGTATTCTGTCTTTTCTAAGGGCTTTTTCTGTTTCAGGATTAACTGCAAATGTGTTTACAGTTAGATTAGCTATACTGTCACATTTGCTCTCTGTGATTTAGTGGCTTAGTCTGTGTTTGTGTGTTCGTAATGGGCTGTTGTGTGTGTTTGTTCTTAGGAGAGGGTTAAGGTGATTTAGTGGCAGTTGAGTAGAATGCAGACCAGCCAGGGCAAGCAGGAGCTCAGACAATTCTGTAGTGGTGACACAAAACGATAACCATTTAGTTATTGTCATGTCCCTTGGTGTTGCACTGCTTTTCAAAAGAACTACAACAAATTAAACACAGCTTTGGTTTGGGTCTGCACACATGAGGGGAATGAGCAAGAAAATGAGTCAAGCTCCCTCTTTTCCTGGAGGAGGAGTAGGAGGCAAAGCAGGGAGGCTGGCACGATTGAGAGATAACAGCAGTGACCCTGAGTTAATTGGCAATTAGAGAGCTGCCAGCATTGTTGTTAAAGGCTATAATTAGGATTCTCTTACATAAAAGTGTGTGTTTGCGCTTGTGCCAGGTCTGTGTCCATGACATGTTCATATACAGGAGGTCAGTTTTCAGTTTCTTACATGACCCTGTTTGTTTTCCTTCATCTGTGTACCCAACTTGTTATCTCTTTTATTTCTTCACTTGCACCATTTTTCTCTGTCAACCACACAGAAATTTAGGTAAACTGCATTCGAACAGCAGGGTGGTTACACCACCAACTATAAAAATATGTTGTGTTAGTGGGATACACTCTATTTCCTGTCCATTTCCATGTACTTTTTACCTGGACAAGGTGATTGCTGAAACTGGCAAAGCAGATATGGTTGATAATAGACATTAAGCGTATACTGTTGTGCTATAGATCAGGTCAGGTTAGCAAAAAGAACATGTGAGTGTCCACTTCTTGCATGTAGTGCATGTGTGTGTATATGCATGTGTGTGTGTAGCTGACATTTTTTTCCTGATTTCAGCAGGTCATTTTTTCACCTTACTTTGCACAGAGAGGGATGAAGAAAGAGGAGGAGATAAGGGAGGGAAGGGTAGAAAGAGCGAGGTGCCTCCACTTTCAAATCCATCTTTCCAAGGATGGATTCCCTACTGCGACCCTCAGGCTTTGTCCTCCTTTCAGCCCCTTTTGTGTGTACATATGTGTGTTTGTGTGTGTATGTCGGGTAGAGAGTCAGTCCTACTATCAGCCCCTGGTGTCAGTGTAGTCTCCTGTCAACCCCCCCACTCCCTCTACTCCCCACATACTGTCAGAGGGCCCCTCACGGTAGTCCATAACCCTCTCAGCACTGCGTTTTGGAGTACCAAGCTAGAAGCTGCAGCTTAGCCTGTGCCAAAAATGGACAAGGTGCCACCAATAAAAGCATAGCTGCCAAGTCCAAATTTGGAGCCTGAATCCACTCGTCCAGCCAGAGATGAAAATGCACAGTGTGGACATCTGTGATTAGCCTACTGTATCCATCTCAGCCTTTTCTTTCACCATAAATACACACTTTATATTCTTACGGGCACATAATGTAACTTCATCTGCTGCAGTGCATGTTGGGTGAGATGATAATGTTGTTGTTTTTTTTTGTTTACTTTTAACATTTCATGCCTCAGTTCTCCTTGGTACCCTTGTCTGCTTTCATATCCTTGACACTTTTAGATGCCTTTATGGCAGCTGCCACTGTAATTGCTGGGAGGATATCTCAAAAATATACTGAGTAGATAGTCGCTGTCTTCGGGATTGACTGCGTTTCATATTCAGCGCCTTAACGAAGACTTACTACGGATGTGTGACATTATGAAAGGCTTAATGTTAACTATCATGCTATTTCTTAGCTTATCATATATTCTAAGGTCTGGTTAATGTAATATCTACTGAGTTACTACTGAAAATTCCTCTGATAAATGAAAGGATTTTCTGGTGTATTTTTCCTCTTATCTAGAAAGAAATTCTGTCGTACTGAATTATTTTGACCCATGTTACCACTGATTTGTAGAGATAAAGTGTCTCATGTTATATCCTTGAAATGTCCCTCAAATACAGTGAGAAATGCATGGAGATTAATTACCATTAATCATCATATTCCAAAAAAAAAAAGAAAAAAGTCAGAACTCAATAAATCCAAGTGTAACCACACAATAGGAAGTCTTAGGAAGGAAGACAAGCAATGACTACTTACGCTGATCAGAATTCTCCTTTTAATTGATTTTGCTGTCAAATTTTGTAAGGATTAAATCTTCACTGATATTTTAGCTTTATCTGAGTCAGATATGCCCCAGACCACAGTCACTGGAGCTATTAGAAGTCCAAAGACCAACTTACTTGGAGAGCCTTTGGAATACAATAGAAAATAATCACTGGCATCGCATAAATACTGTGTAAAACACACTTTTACAGTCTTGTTTTTGCATATTAGTTTTAATGTGCTTGTCTGGTTCTTTTGTATGATTTTTTTATTTAAATTTTTTCCACAGACTTTTGTACTTCAGTTCCATTTCTTTTATTTAGTAGATAATACATATGTAAATAATGTTTTGCCTCCCTTTTATAGTGTATCTATAAAGCATTTTGAAAACTCTTTGAAAAGTGCCTACAAAGTATGCATGCGCAAGTGCCCACACATGCATACGCACGCGCGCACACACACACACACACACACACACACACACACACACACACTCAAGCATAATGCAAAGAGATGCTATTAGCACATTCATTTTAATTAATTAATTAAGACTATAATCTATATTAGTGTGCAAGGTAACAAGAACAGAAGAACAGAGAATGTCTTTCCCACCTCCAAAGCCTCAGATGCTGAGTGTACTGGAAATATTGAATTTTTCTATTTCATTTTACAGCTATATTCATGTTTTCCTCAGCACCTTACTTTCCACAGTATCCCGTTACAAGGTCTTACATTGAGTCAATTTGTACAGTATAAACATTTGGAAATGTGGAAAAACCAGCCAAAAAGTTTAAGATCCTTTGAAGTGGTCGCCAGTTGGGTAGTAAAGACACCCAGTTCTTCTACTTTTACCTTCAGGAAACTATTCTCTACCTTCACTTCCCATTCTTTTCCACAGAGTATTTTGGCAGCTAGTTTGAAGAGAAGGTTGATGACATCCCAAGTACTTATTCCCAACCATGACCCTTCTCCACTCTCCCACAAACTTTTGTAACCTCACTGATTATACTCCTCTCACTCCAGTCTCTCCAGGTGAGGTTTTGAAACTGGTGTCCTCTAGCTAACCTCACCAGAGACTTGACTGTACTCTATACAGCTCCTAGTTCAAATCCATGTCTCTTCTCAGCTGTACTGCAATGTTTTATGGTTGCTTTGGCTTCCTAAATGATCTCTTCTTGTATTTGATCTTCTAGTAGCTTCCAGCCTCTGCTCCTACTTACTGGCACCTGGAAACTGTCCACATTCAATACAATGTGAATACAAGGTGATACTTTATTGATCTTGCAGGGAACACAAAGAGGTCAGAGCGCAGCAGGACACAGAGCACAAAGTTTTTAGGGGATTTCATGTCTTTGTAAAGGACACTGAATAAAATGGAAGCTGGGTTTTAGGGCAGGGCAGTCTGCCTCCCTCTCTCTCTCTCTCTGCTATTATGTTGCTCTAAATCTTCAGATGTGTCCTACAAGGCTTAAAAGCAACTTGATAGACTCACAAGTTTAGGCCACAGTCCAGTTCTACACCCTGCAGTCTGAACATGTGCATGTCAGTTTAAACTCACAATACATTTGTATTCTCTTGTACTACTTTGTTTTCTTGGTGCTGCGGTGGTTTATAAATAATGTTTGCTTCTCTGAACACTCATGTTTTTTGTATAATGCCCACATGTATGCAGTCTCATGTAATTTAAATATGATATAGGACAGATTATATCTTTGTGCAATGTGCTATGGTTCTTAATCATCACAAGTACAACCCTCTACTCTTTGTCATCGGTAATCTTTACATGCTGTTTCACTGTATTTATCTTGGGCTAATAGTGAACCTTGGTTATCTTGAGGTGGAGCTGTCCAGCCCTCTGTGGTGCTGATTACTGCTCAAGTCCTTTCTATGCTTAATTTAGAGGAAGTAAAAGTCTAAATTCAATGTCAGCTATGCTTTTTCTGGACCATGTTGCACATGAGAAAGTGACAGTAATGCATTTTGGCCTTTCAATAATAGATTATGCCTTGTTATACCGTTGCTACTTGAGAAAAAGATAGTACAGCTTTGTAAGCTTGTTAACACCTGTCAGCAGAATGGCACTAATTTAAAACTTTTCTTTGTGAACAAAATTTAACACATTAAAATGAGCATGGTGAGCATTAATAACCTACCTTTGATTTATTTTTCATGTACTTATTTTATTATATTTGGTGGCTGTGGAACTGCCATCATTACTTTGCAACTTTTGTCCCAATCAGTACATTATAATGGCTGCCATTCTCACAGTTATCAGTGCTGACTGACACTTATTCCTTTTGTAGGATGTACAGCTTGAAACAAATTAATCCAGCTTGACAATAATGCATCCAATTTATCTTCTGCCCAAAATGTATGAATCACTTGGTTCAATTTGGAACCACCAAGCCTCTACTAGAGAGAAGCCCTGAAGCAGAAGAGGCCATGTACAACGTTTTTCCTCCAATTCCTTTGAATCTCTTGCCTTGCGGAAATGTGAAGATATGCTATCAGCAGTTTTAGCGCTGTAGGTGCTTGCACAGCTCTCACTATGTTTGTTTTTGCAAGATACAGTTTCCCATTGGGTATCAGTTTACAAGGAAAATCAATTAAATCACAGTGTTAGATCTACTGGCAATGACAGAATAACTATTGCCACAATATGTTTGTATGTGGTACATTATAGAATTCCTGTGTGTTGTTACAATTCTGGTACAGTTTTCAAATTTACAATATAAAACTAGCATGGCGAAAGCAGAGTAAACAATGTTTCACCTGTGTAATAAAAAATTCTCTTATATGGGCTGTTTATCAGCAGTGACCACACAGTCTTAATTAGTTGTAGCCAAAAGATGAGTTGTGGGAAATAATAAAAAAAAAATCCTACCCAAAAATTCATCATTCCCAAACTTTTACTTATTCCAGAAATACATGTGCCCTACGCCCACTGTGTGCTACTTAGTGAGTTTGTGTCTTTCCTGTCACTCTTCACGTAATGATATTCGGTAAAGTACAGATGCCATGAGAATAATCTTTGCTTTCCCCCCAACACTCAATATATACACAGACAACTTCTCACCCACATCCTTAATGCATGGTAAGACATTGATGGTGAAGTTCTTGTAGGTGGCAATCTTTGCCTCAGGACAGGCAGGAAAACCTATGAGGCCAGATTTTCAGGGACAGAAGATGCTCTGGATGTGCACACGAGTTTAGAAAAGTTGGAGGTGGGGAGAAGAGAAGAAACAATATAAGATTCTTCATGGAAAGAGTGGGAAAGGCTATTAAACATTCAGAACTCTCGACTCAGAGTTGGCAGAGGCATGAACAGGAGGGCAAAAATGGAGAAGGTTAGCCTCACTAAACCATCATAGGCCTACTAAGCTGAACAACGTGGATATACAAGCACAGAGAACCCTGGAAAAAATGATAAAAATGCCTTTGGTTTGGTTTGTCTTTCTCAGCCCCCCAAAGACAATGTGTTACACACCTGCAGCAATCTTACATCATTCATCCAGCATCATCAGTCAGGCGGGGGAGAAAACAGCGAGACAAGAAGGTAGCTAGAGGAGAAAGAATGTAAAGCAGGGGTGAAGTTGGTTTAGAGTGTGGAGAAAATTAGGCGCAGGGGAGAGAGTGAGGTTTGCTGGAGGATTAAAAAAGAAGAGCCTGAGGGGAAAAAAGTTAAGGTTAGAACGAAAGAGAGGAGACACAGGAGATACTGAGAAGGAGAGATGGAAGAAAGCATGAGTGGTTAGCTATACTCAAGGTATGTGTGCCTTCAGCCATGACGGGTCACAGTGAGCTTAACTTAAATTTTGCTTCTTGGTCTCTTTCACACTATTACGTCTTGCATAAGGCTCAGTATCCTCAAATTTTGGACTTCATGTTGTTTATATTCTTAACAAACTGCATTTAGAAGTTTCAGTTATAACAGATGATGAAATTAAAAACATTAAAAATACACATTACAGAAACAAAAATATCTGGAAAAACTGAACCTTTAAAATGTGCATCATTAACACCACCAGCATTGCATTTTACAACATCCAGATTTTCATTGAGGAAGAGCACAAAGAGAAAGAAGCTGCTCGTTTGTCATTTCTGTCAGACACGGTTTGATTTAATTAGGTGACATACCTGTCTGTGCCCACACACTTGCCTGTGTCTGTGTGTAAAGGAAATAGTTGGAGAGAGAAAGAAAAGAAACTAAGACAAATGGAAAATGTGTGAAAGTGAGTGGCAGTGAAGACTCTCTTGTTAATATGGCCAAGAGAAAAAAAAAAAAAAGCTCTCGGGAGACACATTTAACAAGGGCAAAACAAGGTCCAACATCTGTCTCCTCTCTGCCACCTGCAAGCCCAGGGAATCATATACAGTACATATGCAGCCAAACATCGGGCAGATACCAAGAGCGGTTTGGAGAAGGTCCCAGAGTGTTGGAGTCCACTGCCTTGTTAACATATTTGGCCTTGGTAGAGGAAAAGAGCGGCTCTTCTTCCCTCTGTGTGGTCAACATGGAGAGACACTAAGGCCCTGTGTACACCTGGTCAGCTCGTGCTGCACGCACATGGGAGAAGTTTGCCTTGAAGGCTTTCTGCCAGAAGCCTTTCTAACAGAAATAAACCTAGCTAATAATATCCACTGAATTACTGTCAGAAAAGCTAGTGCATTTATCACTCAGCTAACAAGATTGACTTCCTTTCTGTTAGATCTGTTAGGTTACAACAGTGGCTAACCTAGTCCCTGGTAGCTTACATTATTAGTTATCCAATATTTCTTTCAGAAAACTTAGTGCAGTTACTACTGGTAGCTAATAATATCATATGTATTTCTGTCTGAAAGGCTTGTGTATTTATCACTCGTAGCAAATAGTGTCAACTGTGTTTCTGTCAGAAAGGCTAGTGCTTGTATCTAATAATAATAATAATAATAATAATAATAATAATAACTTTATTTATATAGGACCTTTTTGAAAGCAAAGTTACAAAGTGCTTTACAATAAAAACAGAATAAAACTGTACAGTCAATTCAGTAAAATAATACAATAAAATGATGCAATACAATAATGTAGTAAAATCATACAATAAAATAATACAAGATTCACAAAGGTTAAACAGGATAAAATAATTTACAAGGTTAATTTACAAGGTTAAATTGCATTCATCAAGAGAATGCCTTATGATAAAAGTGAGTTTTAAGAAGCGATTTAAAGGAGGATGTTGATTTTACCTGCCTGAGATCCACCGGCAGGGAGTTTCACAGTTTAGGGGCCCAGACAGCAAAGGCCCGGTCACGAAGCCGAGATTTTGGCACTGCAAGTAGGGCCCTGCCGGAAGATCTCAGGCAGCGATCAGGCTTATATGAAGTTAGCAGGTAACAAATATAGGCAGGTGCCTGACCGTTCAAGGCTTTAAACACGAGCAATAAAATCTTAAAATCAACTCTAAAACTCACAGGCAACCAATGGAGGGCCGCAAGGACTGGTTTAATGTGGTCTCTTCTCTTAGTGTGTGTTAAGATCCTGGCAGCAGTATTCTGAATCAGCTGCAGCCTTTGGATGTTACGCTTGCTGATGCCAGAATAAAGTGCGTTACAATAGTCCAGCCTGGAAGAGATGAAAGCATAGATGACCTTTTCTAGGTCTGCAAAGGAAAGGAATGACCTGATCTTGGTAAGCTGTCTCAGCTGGGCAAAACAAGACCGCAGCACTTTGGTTACCTGAGCATCAAAAGACAGCTCCGAGTCAAAAATAACTCCTAGGTTGTGGGCCTCTTTACGAACATTATTCGTTAAGGCACCCAGACTAGAAGAGATATCTTTTACGCTGCTTGCACTATAGCCAGACGGAGTAATTATAATCACCTCAGATTTGGAGTCGGCTGTAGGAAATTTTTGACATCCAATTTTTTATTTCAGCAAGGCAGGACAGGGTACAAGTAACATTTGTGTTACCAGTCTTTAAAGGGACATACAATTGTGTGTCATCCGCGTAGCAATGGAAATCAATGCCATGTCTACGCATGATTTGCTCCATGGGTAGCATATAAATAGTGCATAAGAGGGGTCCCAGAATAGACCCCTGGGGTACCCCACACAAGAGAGGAGCACAAGTGGAGGAGGCATCTCCAAGCATAACAGAGAAAGACCTATCAACAGATAGGAAATAAACCAATCCAGAGCCACATCACTGATGCCAACATAGTTCTTCAGACGGTTGATTAAAACATTGTGGTCCACTGTGTCAAATGCTGAGCTGAGGTCAAGGAGAATTAGAATGGAGTACCTGCCATAGTTGAGCAGGTAGTAAGTCATTTGTAACCTTGACCAAAGCAGTATCAGTACTGTGTAGGGAACGAAAGCCAGATTGAAATTTTGTTCATAAGATTGCATTGTTGTTCATAAAAGAAATTATTTTAGCAGAGAATACTTTTTCTAAAATCTTTAAAAAAAGAGGCAGTTTGTAGATGGGTCGAAAATGACTTAAAATTGAAGAATCAAGAGAGGGGTTCTTTAAGAGGGGATACACAGTGGCATGTTTAAAACAGGAGGGGACAATGCCAGAAGACAGCAAACAGTTTATAATAGCTAAAATGTTTCGGCCAACCGTCGGAAGTACAGCTTTTAAAAACCAAGGGGGAATGCAGTCAGAAGGGCAGGAAGAAGATTTTGAATGTACAACAGTGTGTTCCAGGGCTGACAGGGAGATTTCATTGATGTGAGTTAGGGAGGCAATTGGTCTGGAGTCACCATCAGGCTCTCTGTAGTCATTGTCAAAATTTCCCACTATTCCACTATTTTCCCACAAAAATAATTCAGAAATTCTTCACATCTCTCAGGGGAAGGTTCAAGTGGTTGGCTAAGCAGGGAACCAATCACAGAGTTTACGGTCTTAAAAAGGATTCTAGGATTGTGGCCCTGTTTAGCAATCAGATCTGCAAAATAGGTGCTCCTTGCTGCTTTGATCGAACCTTGATAAGTGAACATTAGGTTTTTTAGTAAAGCAATGGAGACACTTGAATTTATCCTTTTTCCATTTCTTACTTCGTCATTCAACATTAATATCGACAGTTCTTCTGTCAGAAAGGCTTTAGTACATTTATTACTCATAGCTAATAATACCAACTGTATTTCTGTCAGAAAGGGTAGTGTATTTGTCACTCATAGCTAATAATATCAACTGTGTTTCTGTCAGAAAGGCTAGAAAGTATTATTAGCCACAAGTGATAAATGCACTGACCGATAGACTATTGATATTATTGTTACCTAACATCACTAACTTTTCTCACAAAAAGAGGGTTTATCTTACTAGCTGTCATTTTAATTCAGCAGACTTTAATATTTACCAATGAAGCAAGCTCTGGATTTTTGGAAGGAAGTGGGGTTTGCGGTGAAAGTGAAATGGGCGAAAATGGCACGTCATTGGCTGAAGTCTTGTTTGATTCTATTGGCAGCTGGAGGAAAGGGGTGGATTTCTGTTAGGCAAACTTACAAACTCCCATGTGCGCTGATGCCCTTTGCATAAGCGGAAGTACGTACTCATTCCTGCGTCAACGCCGTCATATTAAAGTGCGAAAACAAGAAGAAGAACCCACAACAAGAAAATAATTTTATTTATTTATTTATATTTTTAATTTCTGTCAGACTATGCACATGAAGTGCATTGCTGCCTCCCACCGGTTAAAGATAACAACACATTTGTATCGCAATAGTGTTTTAGTGGCAATAGTGGCACTGCTCTAATATGCTGTTTATGTACTCAATTACATTGGAGAAACACATAGACTCACCCACTCTGGTCAGCACTGACACTGTTATCCACTATTTTGATCAGAACAGCAAGTCAAAGAAATACTTTGCCCTTTGAGTATTCCTACTGTCAAACAGGCTAAGCACAAATACAAAAGAAAATGTGCAACAACTGAAAACACAAGATAATGCCATAAAACAGGGCAGCAGAAGGGAAATTTATTAGGTTGGTAAAGTCCCATTTTTCTCCATTAGTTTCCATTAGTCTGTCTTTCTAATGTATTAATTGAACCTTATGAGGGGCTATCATCTACTTGCTTTACCCACACAATTTGAATGTTGCGAGCTGCTAATGTGGGCAATGAGTGGCCGCCAAAATTGGTGGTCACATCGGGTGCTTTAAAAAAGGGGCTTGCTGAATTTGCCCTATTTGGAAATTGCTTAAGAATTTTGCAAGCAGCATGGGAATGATTCATCATTTCTTACCCAAGGCTTCCACCACAAAAGAAATGGCATTTTTCTATCCACTCCATGATTTGAATTAACAGTCACCATGTCCCCTCAGCATGGCTCTCTGAGTCTCTGGCTAACTTTGAGGTGGCTGTCTGATTGTCCAGCCAAAGTATAGAGGAGAGTGGGCCAGAGGCAGAGCAGGGAGGCACAGATAACAGGCCTATCACCAGGTGAGAAACAGTGAGACCAGGAGCCTTTTTTTCCCAGACACTGGGAAAATTGGCAGCTTATTTACTGAAATTTTCCACATTACTGTACCTGGCACTTAAAAATATTTTACATTATATGTTTGATTTTCAACATTTTAATCTACATGACTATTAAAGTTACTGTGACTTGTATTCTAGCAATCCCATGTAAATCTTGAGTTAAATGTTGCGAAAAGGCTACATAAATAAAATACTTTTAAATTGTTGTAGAAGCTTACTTTAAAATGCATCATGAAATCCCTCACCAAATTTGGCAGTTATTATAGGTAAGGGAGTTTCAGGTGTTTAGCTGTACACAACAGATACGCATTTGTCTCACAGTGTTCATGGAAATAGACTGTAAACATGTCTGTTCTCTTTTCTGATCCCAATGCAGACCAATGCTGTAGGTGTCACAACAGCTACTTCTGTGTAGTCATTTTGCAAATGTTTACATTTTTTCCCCCATTTTTTCAGTCATTTACATCGCCTGTCATTTCACATACCTGCCGTTCCCCACCTGGCCTCTGATCCCCTCACCCACCAGCACACCTGTTCCCCATTCCCTCATTATCTCCCCTGCATATATACCAGCCCTCTTTCCCCAGTCATTTACCAATCGTCTAATGTCGGGTCAGACAACACCATAGCATTCTGATAATGGCACAACCCAACAGATGTAGCGTGTCAGGAACAAAAGTGGGCACTGGGTGCAACAACTGATTGTTTTGTCCTGCGTAGTGTATCATAGTGGACGACAACCGATGCCACATCTGGGACACCTCACGACGTGAGAAAGACTAGCGTGTCAGAATTTGTTTTGTCTTCCAAGACAAATTCAACAGTGTGTTCCAAAAGTTGACCAACAGGAGCACAGAGTGCTCTTCCATGCACTATAAACAGAAAAATAGGAATGATGTTGGTGCTGCTAGGTGGAACTGTGAAACAGAGGAAAGGTTGTCTGTTCTTTCTTTTTTTAGCCTTTTCAGAACTGAAGACAGCCAGTATCATACACACCGCTTCAGACGCCATTGTTTGTTTACATTCTTGGTCCTAGAAGTCGGTTCCTAGGACCTCTTTCCTGACGACATCATGCATGTTGTGAAAGACTGCAAGCTATGATTGGTCGGGGACCAATGTGTAGTCTGAACCCAGCATAATGTACTACCCAGACTGTTACGGCCCGAGGGCCGTGTGTTTTGTTTGTCTTTCTCTTTCTCTCTCTCCCCAGGTATTTTGCCCCTCCTCCTGCAGCAGGTGATTGTTCACGGCTGGCCTCCACTTGCTAATCAGGGGGAGGAGTATAAAAGCTGTGAGAGGAGAAATGGAGGAGGCCAGTGGGCCATGCAGCAGACTTCCGGCTAGTCTGTGTGTACCGGGTTCAGTAGAATTACTCTCGGCGAGGAGAGTGTGAATCTATGTGATCTTTTGTTCTTGTGTGTTTTGTGTTTTCCAGCGCCTGGTGCGCTGGGGTTCTGTGCTTGTCATTTATTGTTTGGTTGAGTTTAATAAACCTTTTGTTGGTGCCTATACTGTGGTTCTCTAACTTCTTCTGCCCGGGGTTTTCTGTTATGTTTACTCCCCTCTTCTCCTGGACACTTTTGGGGACATAACAGACTTGGCGTACCGGCCTTTGTTCTTGTTTCTTGCCTGCCTCTTCCTGGTTTCATTTGCCTACACCTTGCCTGCTTAGTTTGCCTTCGCTGACTGATTACCTGTTGCCAAACTCTGCTTTGAGCTCTCACCTGGCGAACGATTGATTGCTTTAAGTTCTACTTGTGAGTAAAGATCTGTGTGCTGAACCGTTACAGAAGCGTCATTAGAGGAAGTAGAGTAGCACACAAACATGCACTCCTAAAATCTGCTCACATAAACAGAATTGTTATAGAAACTGTAGTTTATGTAATTTATGCAAAGCAATGACAAAGTGAATACTAAAACAAAATTAAACAGACTATTAGTCAGGGGATTTAAATACCTCAGCCAAAAATAACACTCAGTATTGTCTTTATTCAGTGTGTGTGTCCTGTTTAAAGCATGCTCCTGTAGACAGTGAGCCACCTAAAACATAAGATTTAAAAAAACCCCATCAAGGACAGGTTCAGTACAAGTTGAGCCTTTATGTCTACCTTTTGTCAAAAAGTGAT
The DNA here is from genome assembly GCA_002120245.1 of Maccullochella peelii. Lineage (NCBI taxonomy): Eukaryota > Metazoa > Chordata > Actinopteri > Centrarchiformes > Percichthyidae > Maccullochella > Maccullochella peelii. The sequence continues at coordinate 27,578 of LKNJ01003331.1, forward strand.
ACTTTCAGCTAAAATACAGTGTGCACCGTTGTGTCAAGTTTGTGCATTATCCAGGATCCTATAGTGAGCATTTATATTGAAAAGGGGTTATGGCTTTGAAATTGGACTACATAAATTCCAATGGAAACATTATGCACTTCCATTCAAGGATAACATACTCAGCAGTGCACTTTGCTTGACCACAAAATTGTCTGTAACGGAAATGGCATAACTCCAGTTCTTCTTTATCTTTATCCCTGTAAACACATTCCAGGCATTTTTAAAAGGCAATGTCTCCATAATGAAGGGCTGAGATGGGAGCTGGGATTACACACCTATGGTCACTGACATTCACAAAGGTCAGCACTTCATCCATCAACCTCTCTCTACACCTACCAATCAGCCTGGGTGTCCCTTCCTGTATCGTTCAATCCATCAGCTTCCCAACACCACGAGTTCAGTCCTTTGTTCCTCAAGCACTGCTACAATTATGGTCATACAGATTACAACAAAAATGTGTATAATAACAACCTACTTAGAAGAAGCTGACAAAATCAAGAATGCTACTGCTGTACATTTCATTGACAACATGAGAAACTAAACCACATGCATACAGACGTAATAATATTGTATCCTGGAATTATGTTTGACAGCTTAGATAAGGAGGGTGACCTTGTTGCTTTCAATCAAAGCTGGGTGTGTGGGCATGTAATTTCTCCAGCTAACTAGTGTGTGAACATTACACATTTTAACTCAAATTTAATTGAAAATTGAAAAAATTAAATCAACTGAGCTAAATGTCCTGTGGCAGTGGTATTTCATTATGCTTGTGTCAGTGAAAAAAATGAGAATTCTGTCTTTAATGGATCTCTCTCTGATTGTTGCACATCAGTCTTGATGGTTAGCAATCTTTGTTTGACTTGTTCTCTGATTCACAGGAGTCCGAAAAAAATACATTCCCAAACATAAATGTCAGCACAGGAATGCAAGGCATTGAGATGCATTGGAATTAGATTTTTTTCACAGAAGAGATAAGTGAAAAAGATGGCAACTGTGATAATGACAGTGCACACGATGATTTTGGACAAGAGTACATTTCCTTGTGAAGATCAGATAGCACCACCCTCATGTACAGCAAAGGTCAACAGCTGTATAAGTTTAGATAAAAAAGATCAGAGAAATGGCCCATCAGAAGGAATCAGCATCATCCTTGTGAGGCTGAACACACTGAGAAAATTTGTTACCACACATACGCAAAAACAACAAAGCTGTCTGGTTTTTGTAACCCTGAAACTGTCACTACTAATTTATTTCAAAACTAAAACAGAAACCCTTCCAAATCCTGTTTTTTGAAGTTTGAAAGATATTTGAGTGGTTATGCTGTACAAAAACTAAATACATGGACACACTACACCTGTACACAATATTTAATTAATCAAGGGAGCCTTTCACTGTAACTGACTATTTTATTCAAAGCATCATCAGGACTGTTGAGGACTGTCACAAAGAAGAGCTTCCTCCTGACAGCAAAATAGTTTTTGACTGAAGAAAGACAGGTTACACCCTAAAACCATGTCTTATTTTCTCAATGATAAGTGATCACAATTCACACACTTTAATCTACCGTATGGTAAATACTTAAAGAAGGTACTTGATGAAGACCAAATGACCCAGTTACAGTTGTGGAGATAGACGGCTCCTCAGCTTCACCCACTGAGAGTCCTGATGTAATCTGGAATAATAGGCCGTCAAATGAAGACTGGCTGGGCAGACAAATAGGGCTTCATCCTTCTTTTTACTTTTTTTGACAGCAGTGTAAGACAAATCGAAGACTGTACGCCAAAAGCAGAGGGAGTGATGGGCAACTGCTTGGAATGATGCATTCCTGAGTTTTTCACAAAACATTTTAATAATTTACTTTCTTACCCACAGGCAGGCCTAATACCTGGCCTACAGGCAGTTAGTAAGCTGTTGCTGCTACTTTGGATGATGCAACAGGGTGATTTTGCCCTCTTGTGCAATGCTCAAAGTCCAGTGGGAGTAACCTAATGAAGATGATCAACACACCTTTTACACACACACCTTGAGCATCTGGGGCCAGATGCATACAACTCTAGATTCAAGACTAAAACTGTGTGTACACACAAAGACAGAACTATGCATACACATTATTTTTATATAAGCTTATGCCTCTCACTTTTTTATTTCATGTCCTCCTTATCAGGTTGCCAGCAGCTATCTCTAGAAAACTGTGTGTACACCTGGTCTGAAGTATGTGTGAGGTGCTCACATTCTCACCACACATTCCTCTTTTATAAATACCAGTTTACTTTAGATTAATTAAAGAGCAGTTTTCCAGTGAAACCTGTATGTATACATTTAGTTTTGTGCTTTTCAAAAATGAATGTGCCTTCCAAAACCATTACAAATCACTGTTGAAAAATAAATCTGTTTTATCAAGTGATAATGCTATGGTTAAGGTTTGGTTACTGTTAGGCACAAAATTGGCTTGGTTAGAGAAAGATCATGGTTTAGGTTAAAATAAATACTTGGTTAAGCTTAGGGAAACTTTGTAATTTTGGGATAAAATAACTACTTCATTATGGTTAGGGGTCCTTAATTGTAATGGTTAAAATAATAACTTTTGGGTTAAGCTTAGGGAATGATCGTGGCCATGGTTTAAAGAAACCAACGTTTACAAAACTCTGCTTGTTGCTTCCTTGTGGGAAGTGGTTCATATCAACACCGTTCATATTTTACATTTACCTGATAATCCGATCCAAATCAGTTAGCTGACTGAAATTAGTACAAACAAAAATAATGTCACCTTAACTGGCTCAGTTGTGTCATTGTTTTCCTATGAGTTTGCATAACACATTTTTTTTATCACTGATGTGGAATAAAGTGGATTGAAATACAGTAAAAACACAGAGTTATATGATTTATATAATAATATGATTATCCTGGCCTTTTTAGCATGAGATTCAGATAGTGTTTATTTCCTAGAGCCTTCTCTTACTTGTATAAAACCTCAACCTGTATTAATCAAAGAAACAAAAATAAATAAATAAAATGTACATGAACATGCATAAAACAGAAGCTCATACTGGATAGATAATTCATGAAATGAATTATGCAATTTAGTGCTCACCTGACTTCAGCCACCGCAGGCACTCAGGGGACAATCTTCTGCTATATGGATTGATATTCAGAATCTTGTCAAGGAATGATGTCTTCTCCACTGTTGTCTCTTCCCCACTAGAGTTTGTAGCTGACACATACTGTATGTTGTTTTATTCTTGCCAGTCACTTCATCACTGTTCACATTTCTTCTCCTTGTCAATTCTTGGGAATCTTTGTCAGTAAACTAGCACATCCTGAAGTCAACTGAAAGGTCTGGGAATCTCCACCTTTTTTCAGGTGTATTTAAATAATCTGAACCAGATGTCTTTTTTTCTTCCCTGTCCTTCATGCGCTCTTTAAATCACAATATAGGACATTGTTATTTTTCAGTTACGAGACCTCTACATACCTTCACCCATCTTTACTGGAGAGGAGGCATGTGCATAGCCAAAAGACCGATGAATAAAGGTTGGACAGGCAGTCAGGAAAAAAAGAGAAAAGAGACGAGCGTGACTTTTTTGTGCCATGGAAGGTGGAAAAGCGAGTAACAAGAATCGCAAGTGTAATCAAAGATGATGGACCAGCAATCAAACACAACTGACTCCTAAAACCACACTCTCCGTATCTCTGTTTTCCTTTGCAACAACTAAAAGCATACTATAGAATTCCCTTTCCTCTAGGGGATGAGACCAGCTCTCCTGACACCCTGCATGCACACCCAGAACAACTGCTGAGGATGATGTTCTTTTGCTGAGAGACGATAGAAAGAAAAAGAGTTTATATCCATCTCTGGCTGAGGCACAATTCCTTGGAGCCTCTGTGCTTGTGGGCTGACAGTTCCACGTTAGCAGCTGCATGTAGTCGATGTCTCCTGGCACTCACACTCACCTACAGTATGATCCACAAAAGCTAGCACATTCACATACCTCTTATTAATTGATAACGTGTGAACTTTTTGCATTTTAAGGTATACTCAAGTTATAGGGATAGGTGATGTGAAGTCAAATCTCCACAGCACACACATTTTTCTATCAGAAAGTGTGCACACACATACAGCCTCTGGGAAAGTATGTACAGACAATACTGTAGAAGTAATGTATTATTTAGCTAATAAATGTTTTAGTGCATGTGTGTCTTTGTGTATGTGTTCACACATTTGTATTCATTATCCAAGATATGTGCATTCACATCCAATTATACTGAGAGAACATCCTGGGATCTCACACTTTTTACATTTCTCTCTCTCACTGTTCCTCCCTCCATCTCATTTTATGTAATTCCTCCTCCCTCAGTTCTTTTCCTCTCTTTTGCTCTGTCTCTCTCTGCGTCATTCTCGCCCCCCCCCTCACTCTCCAGTCACACCTGTGCTTGGTGCTCTCTCCTCTGAGCATTTCTTTACTTGAGACTGGTAAACATGATTTGTACACTCACTCAACACAATACACCACACTAATTTCTGGGAAATGTAAAACCCGAGGTTGTGAAAACACGTGGGCACCTGAGACAGAGCGTACTTGGCTGAGTTGCATCAGGTCATCGCACACTTGAATGCTGTGCTACCATTCGGGTGCATTCATGTTTCCAGAAGAGCCTCGGGCTAAAGGATTCCCATATTGACACAGTCTACTCATGGCTCCTTTGGTGTTATCAAACCAGTTTGAATTCCTTCCTTTCATCTAGCCATATAAAGAGTCTTTGCTTGATCACAGAAATAAATGTGTTCTTGCTGTGGTGCTCAGAAAAGAATGCAGCTCAACGTCAGAGGCAAATAAAAGGGCATTGCATAAAATGTAAAAAAAAGAAAATGACAAAGTAGCAAACAGTGCAGCTTGGCCACAACTATAATTAGAGCCCCTCTGATATTTATTTTTGCCAAATTTGATGAAAATGGACACTTAAATAGTGGGCTGGTTTGACTTTAAGTGGAATAACACTAAACACCCATTATGGGGCTTTTCAATTAATAGCCTTGGAGAATAAACACCAACCAGAAACACTAACTCTGACCACTTTAAACCTGTGGCTACTGCAGACAAATTTTGCAAATTCACAATGTCTGACTTTCTCTACTGAAATGATTTTTAGTGCGATCTGCTCTCAACAAGAAAATATACCCATAACCCCAGACCGTCCTCCTGGGTGCTTTCACAGTCACCTTTACCCAAAAACTAATACCTAAACCTGTATTGTTATCAAGATTTAAAATCAGAAGCCCCTCCACAGAGAAGTGAATGGGAAAGCTGCCAGTTCATTCTCTGTGGAACAGCCTGATTTATTTACTGACTCAAGTTTTAGTGCTGTTTGTTCTGGCTATAGGAGCGAGTTTTGCATTTGCACAAACACTGATAGATCTGTCCTTAACAAATGAATGATACAAGAGGTCTTGATCATTAAGTATTAACCTGTTACTATGAATTCTTTTAAAATTGTATATTGTATATGATGTCAATATTATGTCCTGTTGGGTCTGTCTCAAATGTTCTGTTTTGCTGCTATTTGCCCATGTTGCCTTTGAAAAAGAGTTACATATCCAAGTAAATAAAGTTTATATATATAAAATAAACATCATCACCTGTGAAGTGACGAGTTTATGAAATGTTTCGGAGAGATACTGAGACATATTTCATACCATTTCAGATATTTGTCACACCGCCCCATTGACACAACCTTAAATCATCTTCAGTCTTTATCCAGGAAACCTTATATCTACTGCCCTGAAGCATCAGATATCGTGCCAGTCTGGACACAGGAGCCGTGTGAAAATCAAAAGAGATTTTGCTCTTATCCAATCTGGGGCTGGGGGGCTTTTCTGAGAAAATTCAACACAACAGAATGAGCAGAGATGCATGAAATCCAATCACAGCTAACGGCAGCTGGCTTCTTGTTGCCTAAAGTTGTGGAACTCTTGTGGATCTACAATGGGATCTCTATGCCATGGCGATGTTACCAGTAGGAATACAGTTGTAAGACACAATAGCCTCTAGTTTGATGGGGGGTGGACATTGTTTATCATTAGCGCCAAAGTTTGTTTTGAAAGTTTGACATGAATAAAATCCAGGAAGCACAGACTTTTTCATTTCCTCGTGGATGAAATATGATATCAAAGGCTGTTCGCAGCAAGCAGCATTGGTCATATATTCAAACAACTGAAATGTTTACATTTCTGTGATAAGAAACCTTTTGCAATTGTAGGAATTATGGCTGTCAGCACTGATCATTTGTTGAAGTCACATACTGTATGTTCAGTGACGAAGGCGGAAGTAGCATGTATTGTTTAACCAACACAAAAAGTCTTAAGGAAGATGTCATGGTGGATGGCTTAACAAAGCGCCATTCAAAGAAAAGTGTTGGTTTCTTTTAATGACGAAGACAATTGCTCTGTAACTTAATGCATTACCACCATGTTGCCTTAACCAAGTTGTTTTAGTTGCCTAAACTTACCATACTTTATGGATGTTACAAAATGGTTATATGAGACAGTCATGACAACTTGTTGCATTATTAAAAAAAAGTGTAGTTTGACTATTCTAAAGGTTAAACCCCAATACTTGATTTTACATAATTATTGAAATACCACAATAATATCAGGTTTTCATCTCTGTAAATTACCACAACATTAGAGTATGGTTATTACAGAGCTATTTACCCTATTATTACCTTGTTTTTACCAAGCTGTAATGTAAAGAACTCTCTTTATTCCTATAGGGACTAAGAAAGTATCCATATTGTAACTGTCTCATCTCATTAGGTTGTAAAGCAAGACACTGCACTTGGTAGTTATAAGCTGAATATGCCAATCCACTGCCCCAAACTACAAGCTGATGTATAACATCATAATTATGCTGATGACACTTCACTGTAGATATTCTTGTCCCCTGGTAGTCTGAGCCCTGTTTGATCACTAATTAACGGCATCAAAACATGGAAGTCCTGTAATTTTCTGCAAGTCAATAATGATAAAACAGATACTTGTTGTTGGAGCGAAGCCTCAGGCAAGCAATGTGAACTTATTAAGACTCTTTGTCTCTGAGGAGCACCACACAAGATGGGAACTTGAGTGTGATTCTTGATGCTTTTCAGAGTCATGTCTCAGTCTCAGCAGCCTTTATTACTTAAAAATCTCCTCTGATTTAAGAGACTTTCTGTCACAACTTAATGCTCTAAACATGGTGCACACTTTTAGGTTAGACAACCGCACTGCTCTTCTCTCTCTGGCCTTCCTGTCTTAATTACGGGTGTATTTATTCCTCATTCTCATAAATGTGTGCATTTTTAATAAGCTTTTTTCTTGATGCCGTGTTCAAACTCAGTACCTCTGATGTTGCAAGCATGCAACATATGCAGCTACATGGCACTACTGACAACGACTTCTATACTTTCCAATTTAAATTCTGCAGTCAAAACCAACACAAACAGCTTTTATGAGACGCTATTCAAATTAAAAGGAGATCAACCTGAACGGACAGCATTATTGTCATCTGCTCAGGTGAAACAATTGGGCTTTAGGCAGAAGCTGTGAGCTATCCATTACTGTTAAAGACTGGTTGAGCTTGTGGTGGATTAGTGTTGTACAGTTTGTGTGAAATTAAAGTGCAATATTTACCCCTCAGTAAGAAGAAGGTTAGGAGAGGACACTTTCAGAGGAGATTAAAATAAGTCGGGAAAAGGAGTGGGGGTTAGTACTTAAGCTACTTAGTGTCCTACACAGTGTTATACATTAGCAGTTTAACCCAGGGTAAGGTCAGCTGCAGGGCTGGATGTTCAGGTCTGCCTGTATAATCTACAGTAAGGCTTCCTTAACATGTATATACTGTATATGGCAGGGCTATTGCAACCCTTTCCCCTTTAGTAATGCTTCCACCTCTCCTTACCTGCCAAGTAGCTGCCTCACTGCAATGCTCCGTCCCTCGTGTTCACCCCCCAACTTTCTCTTTCCATATAAGGAAAATGCTACCTCAGCAACATGGTCGAAGAGGTGTATCACGTTTTAATTGGCATCTCCGGCCACACTTTAAATACCCACCTGAGATAACACAGGTTGAGCTGTCTTACATTGTGTGGATGCCATCCAGAATGCTTGAGTTTCTCCACGTAAAAATTTCTTCTTGCTGGTTTTTCATGAATCTTCTTCCTACTCGAGGTAGTGTTTGGCTATGTGCCAAGGGAGACTGAGTAAATCTGACTGTGCCATATTTGGCAAGGGTGGCTATAGTAGAGGATAGGACTGCTACCTATACCTAATATTTTTACTCTTCAACTTTTACTTACAAAGTTAAGCTGTCCTTCTTGTGTCGTTGAGACCAATCAACTGTGCCTTTTTTTTCTTTTTTTTTACTGATTCATAGATTGTTTGAATACTGTTTCTAGAGTTTTTACTGTTCTGTACTGTTGGGGGTGCTGACTAGTTGAGGTGTCTTTCTAACCTCCACTGACCCTCCAGGTCACACACATATACTGTATATATACTGTATATACTGCATATATATATATATATATATATATATATTTAGGGTCTGGCAGAGGAAATAGATTTTAGACCACTTTGTTGCCAATTCATCTCCACTGAGAAGTAAGTAAAAAAAAAACTATAATCTTGGGGTAGATCAGCCGTGTGTTGTGTTGCCAGGAAAATATGACAGAAAAGGTAAGGAGGAGGATTTGTAAGCCAGTAGTAGACAACTATGAAGTGACCACTGGAAGAAAAACAGAGATTGAGCAATAACAAGGTGTGTACACAGCAAGACAGAGTACCAGATCAGGAGAAGGTTAGAGAGTGAGAGTGAAAGAAAGACAGGCGAGGAGGTAGATGAGTGAGAGAGGGACAGAGAGTGCTAGTAAGAGGTTAAGCACACACACTTACACCTGCAGTTAAAGCCTTCACCTTGCCATATTATCCCTGGCCTTACCCCCCCATGCTCACGGATGCCAAGAAATCCGATTTGCCAACTTTGGGAAGCTGTGTGTGACAGCCAATTACTGGGGAGAGGACTCCCAGTGGAGTCACCTCCTCACCTCACAGCCCAAACATCTGCCTGTCAGACAGTCAAGGGAGGCAGGTAGATAGAACACAGGAGAGAGGGAGGAAGGAAAGCGAGTGGTCAAAAACTGATCCAAATCACCTGCTTACCATCATTTTTAAATGTTTGTCATCTGAGTTGTTTGCTGTCAAATATCTGAATTGTAATCATAAATCATAAGTTTAGTTAAAATGGTGCAGGTGCTTCGGAGGTGGGAAAAAATATGCACGGAGTTATGTACATCCCATTGGTGATCAGGCAAAATATGATGTTTTTTCATCAGAGCAATGTACAGTCTCATAAATTGTGTGGAATGTTCACAATTTATTCTCAATAATTTCCAGAAATCAATATATTTACATTTATGATTACCTAGGAGACTAATGTGGGGCATCATTAAACAACAAGCAAATAAACACAAACAGCTAGGGTTCATCTTGTTAAATGCCAACACTGTTCGGATGAAGATACTTTACAGCAACAGTGTTTCTCTGCATGGATACAATCTGACTGGCTATAAAATTTTATGCACAAGACTGCCCATTGGACATAAGTACTGCTCTTGGAGTTGATCTTTGGACACATACCTCAAAAGCTGCAGCAGGCACAAAGAGACCTTAGAGGAGATTCGTTTGCAATAAAATGTCTTCTCTAATTAGTGCTTTGGGTGACTAAGCAAGCTTTAGTCCAGAGCGTTTTGCCCTAAAGTTTAGCAAGAAATTCAACCACATTAACAGCTATCCACACGTTCTAACCAGATGAACTGCATGATTGTGCCATGATTCCCATTTAATTATTGTGCATACTAATCAATTTGCAAGTATTTTGTTTTATATTTATTTATGGGTGCTGTGATACAACAAGCTGGTGTTGCTCATTAATGCTAAAGCTTTCAAAATGCAAAGATTGTATGCCGTCAAGTGCTGGGAAAGTGATGGTGAACTCCAGTGACAGCAGTTTTTTTTGGTCTATGATGCTGCACATGGTGCAGGAGGTCAGGACAGTTGGTACTAAATAATATAAACAATACCGATAATGGAAACTGTGTGTTTTCACTTGAGGAAATGAACAAAGGTGAATACATTTCTCAGTTAATTTCTGAGCAAGTCAAGCTTCCTCCAGTTCTGAGTCAAGCTAACCACAGTAAACAAACGGAAATCACAGAGAGGTTTCTAGTTCATGGCTTAACCATGGATATTTTGTGTTGAAAGCTTTTGCCATTTAATAATCTAAAAATAACTGCAATATGACTTTTTTAAAATCCAGAATCATACAGTTGGTTCGTCTAATGTTTGAAATTCCAGTGTAATTGCACATGTTTTAGTGCACATGTGCTTCCCGGGCAGGGGGAAATCAAATTTTGAAGCATTGGCCCCAGCTTCAAAATTCATTTGAAGCTGGGGCCAATGCAAGATCAAGCTAAAGTTTAACTTGGAAAATGAGATTGCTTGACCCTTGCTGGCCATGCAGTGCAACACCAGTTTGTCATGAATAATCTCTCACTGTCTTCTTGTCCCCTACTTTTTCTCTCCTATCCCCTTGTGCTGTTGTAGCTCACTTTTGTTGTACAGAGGACAGTCAATAAATGAATAAAAAATGAGAAGGTAGGAAGATATAGTGCAATCTGTTCAGCCACTATGCCTTCCCACCTGCAACACATTATGACAGGAAGATAGGGAGAAAGGGTGAGAAGAGGAGATGCAGGGAGGAAGAAAGTCCCACATTCCTCACCAAACAGGGAAATTGAAGGGGACATAATATGAGGCATGTCAAAATGCAATATCACCCATTTTACCCTGATGTTTAAGCCCTTCCCTGACTCCAGTGCTTCCCAAGAGAAGCAGAGAATTAAAAAGGGAGAGCGATACGTAGTGAAAGAGGAAGACATGAAAGCAGAAGGTGGATGGAGAGACGAAAATGAATATGAGGTAGAGGGTGAGGAAGAGAAAGTGAGAGAGCAGCTGGTAATAGGGGGGTATAAAGAGTGTAATCTCTGACTCGAGCAATAATATTTAGCTATGGAACGTGGATGTGTGGAGGGCACACACACACACACACACATACACACACACACATTTACAGCAGTCTAGTAAATAGTTCTGACCTGAACAATTTCACAGCCTTTACTGCAGGTCAGTGGAGAATACACACACACACACACACACACACACACGGATGCACCTTCAGTGCAGGCACGCTTATGCATCCATCCTCAAGCCCATTCACTTTCAGCTGTGCTGAAAACTTGTTACATAGCTTGAGGGGCCCAGAATAGGTTTGATGTGCCAGCAGCAGTCTGGCACACAATGGACACATTGCTGAAATATTCTGATAGAGGAGACTTATCACTACTTGCCTAAAATGATGCACAAATCTAAGCAAACGTGAAGTGAGGTGTGGAAAAAGAATTCCCCACCTGATAAGGACAGACACACGCTGAGAGCAAAGACATGGCTATCTCCAGAGAATCCTTCATCTATGTAACCACAGCCACACATTTCTTTATCCGCAGCTTCCCCCCCCCCCATATATAGCTTGTCGTATTATGTGACCATTCCTCAGTGTACCAGACATACACAAATGAAATGACACACAGTTGCCACTGCTCACTTGTACAATGATCTAGACACACACACACACACACACACACACACAGTCCCTGGCTGCATTAGGAGACGGTAAAGGTCTTGCAGTGGCCTGAGGCACCAGGATTGCTGCTTAATAACTTGCCCGGGGCATCAACCTGACAACACTAGGTACTAAACAGACAGGCGTGGATATACACAAACACAAACACACACACAGAGTTGCAAGCTGTCTGTGTGTCTGACCATCAGTCTCAATTACATGTATCTCTCTCCTTCTCTCTCTCATCTTAAAATAGGAGATTTCTTTGTTCTCAAGGGAGGAGATGCTCTAACAAAGACAAGCTTTGGCATTGATCCAAACAATCAAATATTAAAGAAGTCCACCTTGAAACAGAATTCCTGTTATTTCAGGGTTCACCGTCCCATCGGTCAAGATCTGTACATAACAATTGTCTTATGAAGCTAGCACAATAAGTAGGAGCTCTAACTCTCAGGCCTCAACATGTCCAACTGTTTCCAGTGCACACATTTGGAGCATCAAACTAACCCTATTCCAAACTTGGCTTGATTTTGGAGCACTGACAGAAGAACAATGCATCTGGTTTTTAAGGTTAAAGGTATTTTATTAACTCATTAGATCTTTGTCATTAGAGTCTTGGCTGCTTGTCTAGGAAGCTGATGAGAAGCACACTGCCTTCAGGTCAGAAATACAAATTGTTGCAAATCCAAGCTGTGCTTTTCAGTAAAAATAATATCAGACTATGTTGCAAAATGAGCCTTTGGAGGCTGTGCTGTTATTTAACTAATGTACTGTGAGCTGATTGAATAAAGACATGTAAAACAAAGAAACACTCGTCTTTATATAATCTTTTGTTATAATAAAGAAAAGAAAAATAGCCAATGTGGTCCTGATTTTCACTTCATGATGTGTCAGTTAGTATTAAGGCAGTCTTGTTGGCAGACAAACAGGAATGTCTCTTCAGTCACATTCAATATCTAGGAGTGCCACCTGGTAGTTCATGATATGTCCATTTAGTCGTGAGACTAATAGAAAATGTTCTCCAATCACACAGCACATGTGCACTCTCATTTATTTTCTGGGACTCCGATCACATGTGTTGGCTGTGAGTGTGTAGATTCTAAAGCTCCAAGTGTGTGCATTTGCCCGTGTGTTGTGTGCACAGTGTGTGTGTGTGTGTGTGTGTGTGTGTACTATATGTGAGCATGTAGCCTATATGTCTGTAAGTCTCCAGTCAAACAGTGGGCTTGTGGGGCTTCGAGAAGCTGACCTCTGTTGGCCAACACTTACAAACGTACTGTACAGACTTACAGAGAGACACAGGGAGAGACAGAGGTTTTTCTATTACACAAATTGCCAAAAAATGAGCCATCACAATGAATTTATCTCATAATAGGAGAGACCACCATTCCTATCATTGTCAAAATCCTTCATTTCAAAATTAGCAATAAGTAGGTCTCCATCTGCCAGCCTGTTCTGGGGTTCAAATCAATGAACTCCATTAAGTCATAGGACAATTCTTGGCTGATCAGACTGAACCAAATTATACCTTTAAAAAGAGAACAATACCAGGAAAATAATGAAATTCCAAAGTAAATGGGAAACATATCTGGTCCTAATGAAAACTTGGACCCTTCAGCTTTAGACTCACTGGCCTCAAGAATAGACCAGATAGCCTGACAATTCTGCACTCCTGCCGCAGGTTCTGAGAAAGCACTGCAGCAACTAATTGAAAGTTTAACATGCCACATTCAGAGTTAAATGTGTTATATCTTGTTTTTAGCTGCAATTGAGAAATAAATGTTATCCTAAAGGCAAAGGATGAGGTCTTTGGTCTGCTACCATTAAATGGTATAACTGTTGAGGCCAGTTAATAACTTTGAATTTATTTGTACAGTAATTGACAGTAATGAGTATCTACTGAAAATGTCATTTGAATTTATTATATATGGAAAAGAGCAGTAGGTGGTGGAAAGAAAAAGGTGTAGAGGAAACCCCAGAGAGAAAACATCATGAGATGTTTATGAGACCTTGTGCTCTTAACATCACATTTCAGTTACACATGGTGTGCACTCACTGAAAATCCCATGTACTTGCTCATGGACACACACACACACACACACACACACACACACACACACACTACTGTACAACAGTCTGAGCACAAGCCACAGGAGTTTTTTAGAGGGGAGAGAGATTTAGATGACGAGGGATGCTTGAAAAGTACAAAAGACTTGCACAGACAATCCCATGATACTTTGAGAAAACCCAAGTCCGCGCTTGCTTTTATTTCAGATACAAAGAGAGAGACAGTAGAAAAAAAGTTCAGCAAACTTTGCTGAAAGCCTAAGGCAAAAGACAAAAAACTACACTGCATACGCTACAGCAAGTGAACTTTTCACATGAGGATAGACGGAAAATTATATTTCTTCTCTATACTTTAGAGGAACCAAATCAAATACCAATTTATTTGTACAGAGCAAGTGCTTTGAAAGTTACGTGTTGGAACATAGCATAGACTTTATGAGTTGCTCTATGCACCTCATAATGAAGCTATTGTTGGCTGATAACCATTGTTTATATGATCAGATTTAATTCATGCAATATATCAATGACGCTCAGGTTCAAAGACCTTCAACTTTCTCTCTAAAGGAGCAAACACTTCCTCCTCACACAATATGCAGATGTAAAAAAATCTGTGTATGTGGAGCTGTCCAACATAAAAAAGACTCACCTTTTTTCCGTGTTTTTTTTCTATTTCTCTATCTCTATCTGTAAGTGTCTCAGAATTTTACTAACAAATGATGGATCCTCTGAGTGTAAAGTCACCTCAACTACAAATCTCCGTCTGTCTGAAGTAGCAATGGGCTCTCCTCACACTCTTCCCCAGTGTCTGAGTTGAAAAACAAAGCATTGCTGCTAGAGTATTTGTGCTGGGGCCATCTGGTGTTTTTCACATTCATTCTCTGCTTGCATAACTCTTTGCATAGTGAGGCACTGGAGTGGCAAAAGTGTGCCACGAGCACGACTTCTGTAACAGGTGAATGTGACTGGTGACCTGTACATGGCAATACGACCAAAACTCTCTGCCAATATAGATTCAGATTACATTAAAAAATTGTTGATTTTTTCTTTTTATTTATGTAATTGGCACAAATTTGTACAAATCCAAAACATCAAACTTGCCAAAAGCTGTGAGAAAATTAAGATTTCAAAGAAGTAAAAATGAACACACAAAACAGAAAACACACATTAATCGCTAAAGTATGTGTCTCAAAATTGAAAAAAAAAAAGAAGCTAAAATTCACCTTCTGCCTTTGGTAGGAAGACGTTAAATGGACCAAATGTGATTCAGCCAAAGTGCCACGTTTGAGTCACACTGCAGTGTATTCAAAGTTGATTAAAGTTGTAAAGTTGTGACAAAATATTTTTCTTTCTCATTTACACCCCCTTCCTCATTTCCCCCTGCAATCCTTATAGACTATAGTCGAATTAATTAATCCTCAGTGAAGATGTGCTGACAGTAGCTCAGCCTTCCTTTGCACTCTAATTGTTCCAGTGAGACTGAGAGTAAAAATGATACTCATCTTGAAGGGTGCATGAGTTTGTGTTAGTGGGCTGCTCCCCCTTGACAGCCGTTTGCTTGTCTCATGCCTGCTGTGATCCTTTGGTCCAATTTGCTCCTGGTTAGTCCTGAACTGCATATTCAGCAACATCTACTGTATGTTGTATGAGTGTATGCAGTACCCTTCTCATTATGACGTTTGTTTGTTTTGTTTTTTACTTGTAGAGGAGTTCCCCTTTCCCAGGTATTTATAAGACAGCTATTGGTAATGGGGATGGGTCTTGCCTTGAAAAGCTGACATGCTGACTTGGTTTAGAGAATGATTATTGGTGCCTACATCTAAAGTATTGTGCAAACAGTGAAAACAGGTTTTCTCCTCTCTTTTCCAAAGGGAGCCTCTTTGTTCCCACTCATGTCCACATCTCTTTTGCTGAAGAAGGAGGAAGGAACTGGCAGGTTGTGACGTGCCATCGTGACACACAATGCCATAGAACAAGCATAAACTACAAAGACTCAGACTTGATTGTTTTTCTTTCCATCTCTAACCATGATCTTGTGACTATGCCTTTATATGCAGATGCAGCCTCGACAGCGATGTCGTTGACTCAGACCTCCTTGGAACACTACTGACTCGTTTCTAGCTTGAGAATGATTCATTTAAAATTCATTCATTCTTGCCCAGCACTAGCTCTATAGCCTCAACTGAGAATGCGATGACTGTCAAATCTTTCGGCTGAACCCCACTGTCAGCATTAGATCCATTAGACAGAACCCCATTGCTCTGTGCGCTCTCGTACAGCAGGTACCTGTACTCACAAGCTCACATTGCAGTCACCTCAGAGATGTATGTGCACACACACAAATATGAACACGATCACACACACACACACAGAGAACATATTCAGGAGTGGCAGTTTTAAAAACCCATTTTCCCCTTGGTTAAGCAAGCAGCAACAACACTTGACTAATGGAAAACCCTGCTCCTAAATGAGGTCGGAGAAATTCTATCTTACACACACTGGTTGTTGTGAATTCTAATAAAGTCGCATTTTCATCTCCTGTAGGCTGAATTCTTACACTACTGACTTTGCCAACAAGGCCATACCAGCTAGCCTCCAAAGCCAGACAAGTCTCTTAAGTTGATCATATTGTGAGAACCCATCGGGGTCCAGTCCGTTCACAGTTTTTGGAGGCTTTAAGTAAAAAGGTACATCTCTCCAGATGTTTTCTATCTTGTAATTGCCAGGATTTATGTGATTTCAAACACAACTTTCTATGTTTACTGATTTTCTCTTGTCTGCAATATGAACTGAACGTCTCCAGTCACTCAATAAGTTTCTAAAAGGAATACAGGCTGTTGCCACATAAAAAAAACAGTATGCACACAAAGGAAAAAACTGATCCCATCGACTGGGACTTCTCCACTCTGTAAGCGACAATGCAACTGATCCTTTGTTAGAGATCACATCTTCCCCCGCCAGTGTCCCTGGCTGATGAATGTACTTTGCCTCACAATTCTGAAATACTGAGAGTCTTCTCTCTGTTACATTTTCTGATCTGTATCTGACAACAGTCCCCGTAAAGCTGGAGATACAGTAGGGGATGTGCAAAATGTGTGTGTTCCCCATGCCTGTTGCTCCCTGCACACTTTCTTATAATTGGGCTCAATACACTCCCACCTGTCATACTGGCTCCCACTGCTGCTGGTATTATCATCCGCTTTCTCCTGTCACTCTGTGTTTGGCCGCAGTGGCAGGGCTCTTGTCCCAGCATGTCTGTCTTGTTGGCACTGAAGGTCTCTGCTGGGTCTTACCCATGACATTGCTCACTGGTAGTAAGAGTTATGTCTTTGTTGAGCATGTCAACATCAAACACCCGCTGCATTCACCTGACACTGACCTAACCATGGTCTTCTTTTCAAAGAAATGTGCACATTTAAGGCGCAGTTTGCAAAACACACTTCTAGCTTGTTTTTCTTTCTTGTCTTTTCTCTATTTTGCCCTGACCTTTTTCTTGTTATGCTCATAAGTCACTGGAATCCGAAGAATAAAGTCAGACACACACACACACACACACACACACACACACACCGGTTTTGAAACTCTTTCAGGTCTCCCAGGGTTGGCATGTATGCTCTTTTCAAAATGTAATGCATTTGATGGTGTAACTTATTGCCGGAGTGACAGAAAGCAGCACCAAAAGTAAACAGACAGGTATCAGATTTGTACCTACATGCTTTAAATTGCCATATACTGTACATGACTGCAGTACAGGTTAGAGCAAATAGAAAAGATTGCGAAAATGTGTTCTGACATACAGATAAATGGCCAATTTACAGTCCTATCAGAAATTGGCAACACAAGTCCAAAACAAGATCTGGTGCTATGGGCAGCATGATAGTGCAGATATTGTAGAGATTCCTGTGACCTGCGCGTACATGAGAGGACAGCTATACAATGTCACGGCATTAATCACTGCCAGGTAATAGAAATACATAAGTGCAGGACTAAAATAAAAGCACCTCACCACCATTAATATTAAAGGAGTTTAAGATCTTCGGTTAGTTACAATATGCTGGCAAATTCTAAATAGAGGCGATAATGCAGCTTTAAATAGCTATGATTGAAATGTTATTGTACATGTCATTTAATATTTGATATATATTTGGACACCTTGTTTATTCTATTGAATACCAGTTTTCTAATGCTCACACGCTGTCGAAGAAGCAAACGAGGAGAATTAATTTACCTTTCCTTTTACCTAAAACATCATCATCATTTTTTAATAAATATAGTATAATAGATAATAATAGCTCACTCGTGTTAAACCAGTATTTGTATACAAAGAGACTATCTATTGAAAGAATTTACTTTGCTTGGTATGAAAACTTGCTTCTCTAAACTATATACATTACATTCCTTTACATACGCACTACACTTACCAAAATATATACTGCCATTCATGCCCTAAGTCCATATATCTCCTAATCTGACATTTTTCAAGTATCCTCTATGCCAGCCATTCTCAACCAGTAGGCCGAGAGTGACATTTTTTATTTTTTATATAGCCAAATGTGCTCAAGAATTCACATTAATGAAAAACACATTTGTAATGAAGGTCCTTTCATTACTAGTATTGATAGCATAATGTGGATGTAGTACTGGTAAAAAGACACACAAACCAGAATGATTGAATGCTTTTATTGAAATGGTTGTTTGTGTTAATGGGTTTGCATATAGTGTAGTTGTCTCACAGTTGGACATGATTGAAGGTCGGCCCTGGGAAGACAAATAGACATTTAGTTGGCTAGTTGGTTACCTTAGTATAATCTTCGGGGCCAAATCTAAGGATTGGATTTGCAATGGTAATGTATATTGTTGTGTTCAGGTTACTCACCTTTGTTGTGTCTTCTCTTCTTCAGGGTTCAGGCTAAAAGAGTCCC
>LKNJ01003331.1:46350-64309 GCA_002120245.1 Maccullochella peelii
GGATGTCCTTAAAGGCGTTGTTTCCATTTCTGTGATGGGATGGTGATAGCTAATAGGTATGAGGATGACGGACACTATCTGTGAGTAGTGTGGTGGAAATGTATTTTAATGGATGAGTTGTGTTTGTGTATTTTATATATGTCCGGGAAGAAAAAGGAACCCCCATACTGTGGTAGGGGTTGAGGGCGTAGCCAGCAGCAGGCTATATAAGGCGGCCACTTTCCATCAAGCACTGCTGCTGTTAAGACCACATGCGACCTGTGGTCCACAGTATTTTTTATGTGAGAATGATTGATCTTGTACTGTATTATTGTGGGTGAAATAAACACCTGGTTGGTCTGCACCTAACCTCGGTCTCAAGTCTCTTGCTATTGAGTCCAGCCGCTACACGGCCATCCTAACAAAATTAAAATGCATAATTTCAATGACCAGTTAACATTTGAATATCACGAGCCAATCACCACACATCACCAGGTTGAGGCAAACGTGTTTTGCCACTGTTAGTTAGCTAGTGTTCCCTAATGTAACGTTCGGATGCAGTGACACAAAATTGATCGGTTTTTGAAATGAAAAAGTGATGTGGGAGACCCTGTGCCAGTAAAAGCTCCAAAGCGTGTGGTGAGAAAATATGACCCTGAATCATAATGACAGTACAGCGTGTTGAATGTGGTGAAATCTTGTCAAATGAGGTGCTAAAACCATCGAAGCTCCAGAGACACTTAAACACAAGGCACCCGGGATGTTATGTTTTTTTCTCATTTATTTGGGAAGGTGGTCCTCGGAATGTTTTAACAATCAGAAGTGGGCCTCGAGTTACAAAAGGTTGAGAACCCCTGCTCTATGCTATTCCTTGCAGTTTGGAGCTTGATGCTCATTAGCTAAGGTCAAAAAGTTCATGCTACATTGCTACAAATCATTCTCATAACTGTTATCTCTGTACCTCACAGTCCTCTTGTTGAGACCCTGCCTCCTTGAGAACTGCCCATGCATGACTAAAGACAGCCATATATACCCCTAACTAGACTCTAGAGTTTGTTTCTGTAAAAAAAAAAAGTTTGTTTCCCTTTGCAAAAGTCATTTGGATGTATTTCTCAAAATCAGCCCTGAAATGAACTGAAACACTCACACTGTTTGATTTGTGCAATTGATTGTATTAATACAGTAATTTTGACTTCCTAATACCTACAATTGCCAAATTCTTTGGATTTCCTGATACACTTTTCTGCCTGTATTGACACTCTTCCAGAATGTGTGCGGTTAAAGGAATCGTTTTGGGAAATGTTTATTCTTACCAGGACTTAGGTGAGAAGATTGACAACACTGTCATGTCTGTGCACTAAATATAGAGATACAGTCAGGAACTGTCCCAGCCAAGACATAGTTCCTGCACAAAACTCCCCGTAAACACAACTTGATGTTCTTACATTTCTGTTTGTGTTCGGATTAAAGATTTTAAGATATTACATGTTCATTAATAAAATTTGAAGGTGCTGGTTGGCTACCTGTTTCCCTGTTTCCAGTTTTTATGCTAAGCTAAGTTAACCATCTACGGACTCAAACTTCATACAGACCTGAGAGTGGTACCAATCTTCTCATTTAATTCTCTGCAAGAAAGCGAGGAAGCATATTTCCCAAAATGTCAAGCTATACACTACCCTTAGTTGTCAGTTGCAACAACACTGATGTCGACAGTTCTTCACAGCTGCACAGTCCCCTGCCGTGATCTATTGTGTATCGCAAGGTCACTAACAGATATGACTGCAAATGTGCTGTAACCCTAACCTCAACACTGTGTCTACTAACAATGTGTTCACAAGGTGAGTTTGCCAATGAATGAAATGCAGTCAGTTAAACACACAATTTTGGTCTCATTTCTTGATGTTAACAAATGATAACAGAAGAACAGATACAGTATTCAGTTTTAAGTCCCCCAGTTACAGAACAAAAGAAGACTTCGTATTTAAAACTGGTGAGCAAAAAGTGATTTTGTGCTGTGGAATATGTCATTTGAACCTTGGATGTATTAAGAGAACTGGATATAGTTTCTTTCTCAGCTCGTAAGCTGAAAAAATTACTTCTGGGTACCTCAGACTTCCACATTTTGGGCCTTTAGAGTCCTTCTCTGGCTATGCTGGGTGACTTACTGGTAGCTCCTCGCACACATGAACGATGTGAAAATAATTTACTGACATGGAGATTTCTCAATCTTTATAGACCTAATGGCTCATAATGCTGGTATTACAAGAAGTCAAGTCAGAGTGTTTGTGTCAGAAAATGTTATTCCTGGTGGTTCGATTAGAACGAGATGCAACCTTTCATCAAGCAGAAAACAGTTTCAGTATTCCTGTAAAAACCTACATACAGTATTACAGTACAGTCTTTATACAGTACAGTCCATTTAATACAATATTAAGCTAGTGCAAAAGCAACTCTCAAATGATTAAGCAGCTGGGCAAGTTGAGGAACAGGGACGAGAGGAAGAAGAAGAAGAAGAAGAAGAAGAAAAAAACCTTTTGACAGCTAACTCATTATCTATGTCGTTATCCTCCAGTAGCCAGCTCTTTCCCCCTCTCCCTCTTTCTGTCTCTCTCTATCTGTCAGTGGAGGAATAAAATCCCTCTCTCATGAAGACTTAGCAGAGATTATCCTGGTGTCTTGGGGGGGTGGGGGTGGGGGGGTGCTGAGATGCCACATTACAGATGTAGCAAAGGTTATTGTAAATTTAATGGGCCTGAGGTTGAGCAGGTGAGGCAGGAAAAGGATAGGAGCCAATAGCAGGTATGAGGACCCTACCTCTCTTTCTCTTTCCAGCCTTCATCTCTATCTATATCCATGTCTTGTTTGACACTAATAAGCTCGAAGCTGTTCTAGGCAGAGCAGCCGGAGGGGACACAAGTGACCTGCCCTCACACACATCCATTGACGCTCACTCTCTCACACATATGCATACACACATATAGTAAATAGATGTAATGACAGGCACATTATGTCAGCTGTACAGTATATACATTAATTCAGTAAACATTCAGCAGTTGCATGCAATAGCAATTTTGGTTAAACAGACCAGTGACTTTAAGGATAATTCAGATTTATTACAACATGAAACTTTGACACATCTGGCCATTTCAATCAGCAAAGTAATTGCTGATCTGCGACATTTCTAAAATGAAGTCCGATATTATCCATCTAAAATCAATGACTGGAGGAGCTAAAAAGCAGCTTATCTATCCTCAGATACATACTTACAGGAAAGCTCATGAATACAACAGACCTTTACCTCCTAATCTGCTATGCAACCCCACTGTAGCCACACAGCTGACTGACAGGCAACGCATGGCCACGTATTTTAAGCTTTAAATTTCAACTAAACAAGAGGAGCTTGCAATGTTTCTGTTGTTTTTTTTCATTTCCTTTTTCCATTCAGTCAGAGCCACTTATGCATGCCCACTGAGACACACCACATATTTAATTGGCTTGTTCCATCTTATTCAAATTCATATTCTAAATATCATTACATTGTTTTTTTTCCATCCAACCCATTAAAGTTGTGTGTTGAAACAAGCGTCTGAGAAAGGACCCCTGAATGGCAATGTACCTTATCAAAAACACAGTCTGAGGAGGGGAATACTAAAGAGGGCCTGTGAGATGAAGCAAGCCTTGTAAATGCACCATCAGTGTGTGTTTACTGTATTTTGTACAGCTTCACTGATGTACTGAATTTTTTTATATTCATTTTTCTTTCATCTTAATAGACAACTTACTATGTGGAAAACTGAAATGAATCTACACAGACTTTAATGATGCATTTCAAGCAGTGGGAGCCAGGCCTTTTACAGTAGGTCAGTGTGTCCCTTAATAGGAGAGTCGCAGGTGAATTGTGCAAAACAATACATGCCGCAGTTAGTACTATAAATAATCATGGAGATAGCTGAAAACACAAGATGACTAACTTTTGAAATAACAACAAAAAATGCTGTATAAACTCACATTTTTGTTTTTTCAAACTGGGCTTGAGCAGCACTGGATGAGGTGTGATGTATCCTCTGCTGCCAGCTTTCACACTGAAAAGACAAATTGTAAAATCTGAAAAAGTAACCTATTGCAGCAACATGTGCACTTCAGAGCCAGTCGTCTTTATTTACTGGCAATATGTGCTGTGTGACAGTGGCCACAGATGGCTTGAAACACAACAAAACAGAAGTGAATATGAGGTACACGTACATTAAAAAAATAACAAACCCAAAACCCACCCAATTATAAACACATACACATATGTGTGCACTAGCTCACATCAGGTGCCCAAAATGATTAGAAAAATTGAGGATTGGCATGGTTAGATGGGGCCTGCCTTTAAGCTGGATCTAAGGTTTCAGAGCACCCACCAGAGTTTGTATCAGGAACTGCTGCACATCCCAGCCACAATGTGTACAAGATGAATAGAGTAAAACTGATAATGGATTCAGGAAATAGGTGGAGGCTGAATTTAATGTAAGACTGCTGTGGGGTAGAGGTGGAAGAGGAGTGATCACAGTTTTAGGGAGTGACTGCTTCTGCATTCATTCAACACCATCCCACACTGTGGCAGTGTGTCTGCTCTGCAAGCAGGGAGGCAACTGGCCCAACTCTGTTCTGCCATTTACCTCCATATGGCTTTCTGCTTGGCATTCTGCTGCACAAATCTTGTCAGACACATCTGGAATGAGGAGAGCCTTCAAACTTAATATACAGCCATACACTTAAAGTGAATTCACCTCTTTCTACAAGAAGGGAAAGCATATTTTGATGGTCTAGCCTACAAATTATCTGCTGTTCGGGAATAAGGATTGACATCTTGCTAAGATACCTTGACAGGGTTGTTAAGGCAAGGGACAGGAGAACACTGAGCAGACATGATTCCTGCCACAAATGAGACGCATGGCGAAAGATTGTATCAGAGACGAAATGTCATGCTCTCAGTAATGTCTCCATCAGAAACAATAAATCAGTAGGTGTTAATACAGCTGCATTTTGATAATCTGAGGAAAAGGATCAGACACTTATCCTCATGTGTTTCATCTGCTAATAATTGGTTGTTATTTTTGTCTGTCAACAAATCAAGATTTAGAGGAAGGTGATGCTGATTTAAAAGATTATTTAAAAAAAAAAAAGCAGGTGTCTAGAAAGAGATGAGCAGAAGTATAGTTTTAGTGTGTGTGTGTGTGTGTGCGCACGTGTGTGCTAATGTGAAAGAAAGGAAGTAAAAGGATGAAAAAGAAATGCGAGACAGTACAATCAAAGGATTGGGTTTAAATGAGCTTAAAGGCATAAATATTTTACTCCCTTTTATTTTAAAAAAGTTTAGGTGACTTATGAGTAGCAGTTCAATATGTGACTTGTTTGACTGTGGAGAACTTTCTTTAAAAGTTGGAGATACATAAATTTCACATTCATGAGGGACCTCGTTGAGGTAATGTTGAAGAAAAGCATAGCATCAGCTCCCCGATGGCAGGTAGGGTAGACTTGTGCTGACAATGCATGGCTAAAACACACAAACACACTCACTATCTTGTCACAGGATGGCTTTAGGTGAGAGATGCTGACTCTTAACAAGCTTGAAATAATGCTTTGAATGAATGCTTTCCTCTCTTTCTCAAACACATCTGTCCAGACCAGTGAAGTGATGAGCTACCATCCATGGCCATCAAGTAATATAATAGGAGACACAAGAATGAGATGTATCATTTATTTATGGATAGGACATATGTCATGCTCCATATGTACCTTGTCCTAGAAAGCGCAACACACTGCAACTGCAAGGATAACACATGCAAAGACACAAAACAAGCAAATGAAGAAACCATCTTCACCAATTTGACAGCACATGCACAGCATTTAGAAAGAAAACAGCAAAGTGCACAGCTAAAACGAGAAATACAACCAAATACAGAAACGTGGTAAAAAACTACTCAATAGAGAAAACACAACCAAATATAAAAATGTGCTGCAAAACACAACTAAATACAGAAGTGCACAACAAAAACAAGAAACACAGTCAAATACAGAAACATACTGAAAAAACAGAAAGCACAACTAAATACAGAAAACACCTAATACAGAAATGCGATGCAAAAATGAAAAAATATCTCAGTACAGAAAACAAGCAAATACAGAAATGTACTGCAAATACAAAAAATACAATCAAAAGCAGAAAACACAGCCAAATACCAAAAATGCTGCAAGAACAGAAAACAACACAATTCAGAAGGCTACAAAAAACAGAATAAATGAGTGACAAAATAACAGGAGTTACCCGAGGACACTAAAAAGATGGTTGAACAGGCCTGCCATATTTAGTATCCCCTGGAAACATCCGTATTTAGTTGTGTTTTCTCACTTTGCAGTGTTTTTTTTCTAAACGCTGCATATGTGTTGTCAAACTGGTGAAGATATTTTCTTCATTTGCTTTTTTGTCTATGTTCTTGTGTTTTCTTTAGCTCTCATGGCCATTGCACATTACAAAACCAAAACATTTCATGGCACCAGCAGATATCCATACAATCAAAACTTAAAAAAAATAAAAAACCATCATTACTGCACAATGCCTATATGTCCATACATGTATGAGCAAAGCACAAAACCTCATTTACTGGCACAAGAGCAGAGAGGGATATTATCATATAATCTGTATCAAAGCAGTGAAATAGAATGTGGTGATATGTGACCTGGCCTAAATTACCACCACCTATTAATAATCAGCCATGACATGAAGATATTAGGCCTGTGACAAGACCATTTATGTCAAATCCTTTGTCTAACCCCAATTACAAGCCACATTATCATTCATTTACTTCGATCAAAAGCCTTCCCGTATGAGCATCTTTTGAAAACCTACATTTTTTCTGGCATGATAGGGTTGTATACTATGTCAGGCTTCCTCAAATCACATTTTCTACGGAAATTACATCTGAAATACTGCTGCCTTGCTTTGTATTCTAGTGATGAAGATTTAATTCATACCCTACTGGTTCATTGATCTCTTCAATAAACAACAATGATTTTTAGACATTTTACCATATACATTTTCATGCTCAAAGAAAAAGGAGAGAGTTTGCCATTTTGTGACTGTATGCTGTTTAAAAACCCAGCACAATGGGATGAATCTGAGCTACCAAATAAGGTCACATTAATAAGTCCACACAGTAACTGGTTATAAAACTATAGCGAAAGAGAAAGAAAGAGAGCAACACGAAGGCCACACAAGATTAGATCACATTCTATAAAGTCATCCAGCTGCAAAATCGGTCTGGAATCACCACTTCAGTTTGAACCTTTGAACAGCTTTCTAATTCATCCATGGCAAAGTTCCATTTCAGTATTGTTTAATGTTGTTTGATTTGCAGGTTTTAAATGTTTAGTTTACAACTCAGTTTATTAATTTCAGTCCAAATTATTTTAAGCTGATCTCTATGTGAGCAGGAGCTTGCCATCCCTATAGCCAGAAGGAGCGGGACCAGATGTATCGAGCTGGACAGATCAGGCAGTGACACAAGCTACTGCAACAACTACACTAGACACATGTAGCAACAATGGTCTTTGAACAATGGCCTTTGTCGCATCCTATCTATGGCCTTCTGTGGCTGGTAATACCAAGCTTTATTTCCCATCACCATGGGGAAAACATAACATTTTAGTGATTTGTTTTTCCAAGATTTATTACACATAAAATATCAGCTCTGCAATTTGCAACCTAATCAAAACAGAGACTAATTTACAACGAAATCTCAGTCAACACCCACCCAAAATCACAGCTACTCCAAACAAGAGGTTCTTGTGCTGCCAAATGTCACTCAATTTCTCCTCACGAACACGCTAATGTATGCATCTAAGTACTCCAAAACCTAATCTACTCTTTAATTGTATACCTGCTGTGTAAGTGCTTTATTGTGTTTTGTCGTTGGCATTTACAAGAATGAAACTACAAACACAGATATGCTTGATCACATGACATAGAAATGTAGTATATATAAATACAGTATATAGATATATACAGTAGACGCATACATAATGCAGACAGATTAATATGAAGTCGAAAAACTTCAAAGTATCACTGGATGGATAACAAAGGCAACAATTAAGACTACAGGTTATTAATCATGACCCTTTTTCAGTTCTTATGGACTTTGGTAAATAGGCCGCTATATAAACAAAATACTGCAATGAGCCAATTTGATGTTGACAGAGATGTTTTGTTAGTTTTTAGGAGATATCGGATCCTTGTGTTTCCCAGGTTTTATAGTCTAGGAGTGGTGTGCTGGAGGTTGCCAGATCTTAACCAGACTTAACTTTAAACTTTAATATATCTGTAGCTTTATGTCAGTGTCTTTATGTCTGTGTCAGAGCAGATCTGTAAGCTGTCCTCCTTATTAAGGTAGAGTTGAAGCTATGGACCTCCCGCTGTGATTGAGTGGGAGTTCAGCCTCTACAAACATCTCCAGCTATCCCTTCCTCTTTTCATCTCACATACGCTCGCACACACGCACACACGCACTAAATAACATAACCTTCCCCACTCACCAATAACATCAGCGTACACTGATATGTAGGCTCGATTGTGTGTTAATAACTATGTACTTCTACAATCTGTGGCCTATAATGGTGAGTAATTGTGTGTGTGTGTGTGGGTGTGCGTGTATGTGAGTGTAGTGTTAGACGTTAGTACGAGACTAGATACTGGACTGTATCTAGGTGGAACAAAATTGACATACCCATTAATTGTAGATGTGTGTTGTATGTGAGTACAATCATTTTAGTCCTTAGAGTTAAATTCTGGATATCTTGTTCAATTAGACCCAATAAAATTTTTTAAATCATATCAAATATATAAGTATTAGCACTAATAGTGAAGTATTACTAGCTATATAGTATGTCTATAACTAGTATTTTTATTTTGTCCGGTAGTTTTGATTTCACATAAAATCATTCATATGAACCAATGCAATCTGTAGCCTAATTTTATTTGAAAATTGCCTTTCAGTCACGAATACATTTAGCTTTACAAACTCACAACTTAACATTATTTATACTCTAAGTCAAAAGAACACAAATGCTAGCTAAATAAAAAAGATACACAGATACACCTGGTCATGCTTTTAAATTAGTCTTCATAGGCCACTAAAATGTGTGTGTGTGTGTGAGAGAGAGAGTGTAATCTCTCTAGACATTTCCCCGCCTTGCTGCATTGCTGAGAGGCACACTCCACTGGTGAGTGCACAAGTGAGATGGAGCACTGGGAGCTCGCTCATAAAGTAAAAAGTATAAAGTGAGCTCTTAATGTAATACCTATAGTGTAGTGATGACAGAAAAGTAGTGATGTAGTGAGCATGGAGACTTCACTTCAACTCAGAGGCATGGGTACTACTAGAAATAGCTGCACTTTGCCATTAAAAAGAAGAAGAAGCTTTCAAATGTTGCGATCGTCATTTCCGGTAAGTGCACAACAGCCGTGCTCAATTTGAGACACTACCCTGTCAAAATTAACACACTAAACAAGTCATAGTGTACACAGTGTACTGCATGTAAGTGTACTAATGGAAGTATCCAAATTGAGACACAGCATATGTCTGAGCTCCCTGAATCTTTCAGAGGCCATGCATCTGTCCTGTAGTCGTCAGGTAGGAAAAACAACGTTGAGAGGGCGGGGAGGTGCCAACTCGCAGAAGATTGCTTGCTCTTACCGCAGCCACCAGCGTTTGAGTTTCCTGCCCTCTGTTTTAAAGCAGTTTTAAAGCTATTTGCTTTAGTAAACAAAGAAAGGACAGCCTATACAAATCAGTGAATCTGTGATTTGCCCTCATAATATGACTGCGTTAGCCTTATTAAACTGACTTTTAGCTAAAGGGCAAGAGATTGCTGACTATCAACACTTTCAATTTCTGCATATAGTCTGTCTTTTTCATAGATATCCTTCAACCGATTGACTGTAAAAGGTACCAAGACTGTAAAAGGTAAAAGGGCACCATGTTTAGCTTCTTAAGTGATTCACACTCCATCAGCACCCATCTGGCCCCAGAAAATTGTAAGGACTTAGCTTTCTTCTTTGTCAATGGCTTCCTTAAAGCCGGACCATGATTTAGTTCAACTGTCACTGCAGGTTTAATGGGATATTATTCATGCAGCAAGACAGGCAATAAAAATCGCAAGGCTTTGAAAGCGTCTGTGTGAGAAAATGGTGACATATTTGAAGCAGAAATGAGAAAAGAAAGAAAATGAGAAATATGAGAACATGTTCACTTTTGTGTTTTTCTTAGTGAAGCGCACTGATTTCAATGAAAAATTGAGTTGACAGGCTTACCTGTTTCACCTGCTGAACAAGCAGCAGCAGCCGAGAAAGGACATCTCATCATCTTTGGGTTGTTGGCCTTGTGTTTTAGCACATTCATTTCAACTGGAAGTCTTTTATGCACCATGTTCAACAATATACTATAGCTTTAGCACTCAGGCCTCTGCATACTCCCTAAGACAAAGGTGCTTGTTGGAAAATTACAAAGCCACTGCTCCAAGAAGTCACTTTCAGCTGTGCATGCCTTGAATGAGCAATGAAACCCATTTTCATCTTGGTGACCTTTGGTCTGTCATCTTCTGTCTGAACTGGGATATGGGGTGGCTGTTCCAAGGTTTTTATCTCAGCAGCGCTCAAGAAATGGGGCTCTAATTCATGGTCCTGCAATACAGACTATGCAGTCGTAGGTGAAAATGAAAGGCCAGAAGTGCCAACAAAACTGCACAGTTGACATACAGTTTCGAGATGCTACTGAAATCTAGTCTATACTACAAGCATTTTAGTTGCATTTTTACCTTGTCCCTCTCTCAGAACACATACAGTATGAATAGTTAACTCACTGTGCTATGTATACATCCAATATATCCAGCCATGCAGAGTTTTGGTTTTACTTTGAGATGTCCACTACTGAGATTCTGCCGAAAAACATGATGAAAAATTATTTGACCCTTTACTGTAACACAGAACTGAAAGTCCAATGCATCAGCTGTATCTCACGTGCTGCTGCAGAAATAACTAATAACATATTATTGCCAAAATAATATATTAAATATTAATTGATATTTATAGCATAACAAACAATTCACTTCCGAGAAAATGAATGTTCATAAAGCCCTGCTACTCAGTATTCATTCAGTGTTACACAACTTCTCATCCAATGCTGTGGAAAGGTCAACAGTAAGCTGTTTCTGTGAGTCAATCCAACTCCTCGCTCTCCTCCATTGGCTGGTCAAGCACTTTGTTTATAGTCTGCACACATTGGTCACAATCTCCCCCTCCTAGTGTTTCGAGAGTCTTTTGCCACAGTAGACATGGTCAATAAAAGTGATTGAATGATTGATTAAAAACTGCAGCATTCTCATTGTATTTGTCACAATGGTGTAGGCAGCAATCCAGCAAAATTTTGCTTCATGCTCACTCTGTATAAACCACCAAAATTCAGTTTATCTGCTTCTTTATATTAAAACTATATTATAAAAAGTGTATTAAAATAAACTTATTTAGTCATATTAGTAATAAACATTAAGTGACAGACATATATGATTTAATCTTTGAAGGTAAAGGACGCATCGATTTTTCTAGCTAGGATTATGCTGCAGGAGTGGTTGTACAATTTTCTATGGGTATTTTGATACAGTAGATTTGACTAAAATGCATATATGTGGACAGTTGTCAGTTTTTTGTACATTTGGCTGACGGTGAGATCTTATCTGGAATGGCCGGGACATAACTGAAGTTTTCAAATGTCTTATTTCAGTGTTTCCATAATTCTGGGCTTGATACATTTTGCTTTTGTATTTGGTTACACAGAACCAAATAGTTGCCATTATCACAAATTACACTACTTGCTTGTTTCACATTCATTCAGTTGAGAAAAGGTTTTGTGTCTGCCTATTTTCCTTATCATCCTGTTTCACATTGACTGAGCTACAGAAATGAAACCTAATTTAGCACAGTCATATTTGTCTACCTTTTCATGACGACTAGGGAAGTTGTACAGGTTTTTTGTCTCTGCTCTGCTCGTGGTGACCAAACACTTTTTTGGTGTTGGTGCTGGCAAATTCAGTGAAGCTTTGCACTGAATATTTTTGAACTTTTTCTTATGAGAAATGGGAATCTTTAACTGCAGAGCTGTTAATGCGAGTCGTCTTGTTCAACTTCGAAGTCACAGGTCATTTAAACTGTAATTGGTGCCTTGTGCAAAAAAGAAAAAATAAATCAGTCCAAAAGAGGGGACTGATCTGCTTGGGAAGAGGATGGGAAAAACAGTAAACTGAACACCTGAAGCAACTAGAGAATATCAGTTAGCAGTTGGCATGGTGTTGTGTACCCACAATGAAATAAGTACCAAATAAAGTTCAGTCTCAGTTTACTTTCTTTCTCTCCCTCTTGCTTACCAACACTCTCTTGTTCTCCCTCTCTTTTCATGTCACTTTTGTTTTAGACAAGTTCATGCATAAATGTTAATAGCATTAAACAAAATTCCCATTCCTCTTTCGTAGAGTACACTGAGCAAGACAGTAAGGTAATGTATCAGATGATGTATCACTTCCAAAGGTAATTTAAGGTCCCATTATGATTATAGAGTTGGGAAATAATTATCTATGTATTCATCACTATGTATGTGACCCTTTGTTAACAGAAAAATATTGATTATAGCCACTTTAAGTTAGGGAGGTCAGTAACTGTAATTTGGTTTCTTTAATTTCGTTCATAGTTATACGTATTTTTGTTACCTTCCTAGTAAGATTTTGTTTGTTGTGTTGGCCTGGCCCACTCTGAAGTTATTCCCAACACCATCTTTTGTTTCTCTACCACTGTGAATCATCACAGTAGAAGTTATACTCTAGCAATCTGTCTCTGTGTCTGCTTGGGACTTGGGGAAAATGAGTCGATCTCATGTTGTGTCTTGGCTACCCCTAGACAGGGACACTTTTGATTCACTCACTGACTTTTTATACAACTTGAAACATAATTGACCTTACTACTTTATGTGTACTGTATAGTATGTGCCAATTTAGCCACGTTGATGCGATAAAATCCTTTAATTTTTATCATGAAAGCTTATATAAACATAGG
Source organism: Maccullochella peelii (assembly GCA_002120245.1). NCBI lineage: Eukaryota > Metazoa > Chordata > Actinopteri > Centrarchiformes > Percichthyidae > Maccullochella > Maccullochella peelii. Next base: position 59,468 of record LKNJ01003331.1, read on the forward strand.
CGTTGACTGCAATGGAGCAGTTACCCAATGGGCCTTTTTATCCTCTTTGAAATATCAAAGCAGATTTGATATCGTGTGTGTAATAGACCTAAAGATGAAAGAGTGCATTTGCCATATATTTTCAACTTGGTGTTACAGAGTAGGAAATTAAACAAAACATGTGGCATGAATCTTGTCACCTTCTATAGCCTGCCAAAGGCAAAACAAGCAGGCCAGGGGGAGAGAGAGGAGCAGAGAGGAAGCTTTAGAAAACAGATCATGCATTTTCATACATATTTATCATGGATAAACAATGATATTTCAAAGTAAAAGAGGGGGTTTTATGAAAACAAATGTACATTAGGTTTGGGATGCATTAAAATAGTACTTATTAACCACAGTTTCATGAGGAAACCAACCAACCTTATCTTAGTTTTCCACTTGCATTATTTAAAGGAGGTACTCAGTGCCTATAAGGCACTTGCAAGGCACTGCTAACTGGCAAGTGTCAAATAATAATTTTAGCAGTTATTATCATGTAACAGTTTGTACACCCTGAGAGATTGTGACTTAGGAAAATGTTTAACAGGCCAATAAACTGCCTGTGTGAATGTCAGTTTTATATAAAAGGTTCCCCAATAACCTCATGTAGACTGAGAGCAGATGTATAGGTTGGCATTCTGCTGGCAGATTATCAAAGTTATGGATGTTGAAAATTTTAGATCAACACTTCAGCACGAATAAATGCTTCCACATTTTTGTTATAGTTGTATACAATACAGCTGATACTAAAAGTTTGATAGCAGAAGTATATCAGGAGCAGGGAGATCAATATGTTGCTTAAGAACAAATTTCCTCTATTGTGTTTTAGAAAGAGCAAACTGGAAAGTTAGAAGATGCAAAACATGGAGTCAATTCCCTGGGGTTGTGGTGACACCTACCTTCTCTTCAAATGCTTTAAAAGCGACTTTTATTATTTTATTTATTTATTCCTCCACAAATGACACTCCTGTAATGATTTATATAAATGTGAATATGCTGTTAAAATGGTTTCAGTGTGGGTGTAAAATGGGGTTAGATGATGTGCCCTTTGTATTTCCACTTCTCTGCAAATACAGTATAATGCCACAGCTTTCAGTAACTAAGTCAAATCTGCAGTGATTAAGCCTGAAACTGTGGTTAGTACTGTAGGCAGGCTCAGGATCTACTGTATGTTGTCTCTGACTCAGCTATATTGAGTGGAGTGTTAAAAGGTAGCAAAGAGGTGATATCTATTTGAATGTGATGATCATGAATCTATCAAAGCAGCACGCAGTATGTTATTGTAACAGACAGTATGACCAATATGTTAGATTCATGTGATTACACTGGATGATCCCTTATAACTACAGAAATAAGACTGTGCGGGTACAATATGCCTACGCCAGCCTCTAACTATAGTGTCATTAACTGTAATTGTCATGTAGAATAAGAAGCAATAAGTGGGAAAGTGTTTCACCTCCTGTCCTGTCACCTTATTTAAAACTTTGAGATACAGGCCAATCTTCTGCTGTAATTAGATACTGCTTCAACAGCAGTGGAATATCACTTGCACATTTGCTGCAGTTGAGTCTGAAAGTAAAATGTGGATCATCATATTTGTGAAAACACAGCTGCTGCTGCAACACCATTTGTGATAAAAACATAGTGCCCCTACTTTCTGATGGATAGTGGTTATGTACTTAATGTGAATAATTTAAGCTAATTAATAAGTATTTGCTACTCACAAAACCTATGTTTGACTAGGAAATTTGTTTTAGAACAATTTTCTTTACTAATTGCCTTTTTTCCCCTTTGCTATTTGTCTCATTTTTATGGAAAGTGTCACACGAGTTTAAAAAAACAAAACAACTTCAGTAAATAGGTTCATGTGGAAAATCTCCAAATATGATATATTTATTGCTGATAGCCTGATTATTTTTTTCTCTCCACAATCTCTTTACCCTGCTGCTGGCAGCAAGGTTATTATTGTTACTGTACTACAAGTCTGCACTAATTACATTTCATGAAGGTTATTTATCTAGCTAGTATTACAAAAGAAAAATCATGTGACTGTTCTTTGGTCCAGCTTGTGTTTGGAGGAGGGTTGTTGGGAGTAGGGTGGGTAGTCATGTGGCACAGCGAGAGAAATATGAAGCACATAAATATGAGGAGCTTACTTTTACCTCCTTTATTTCTCTGCTTTTATATCACTCCCTTCTCTTGTCCTGGAAGTGTAGAAGGTGACTGTAATATCCCACCCTCTAGCAACAGTCTGGGAATGATAATGTGTCTGGTTTAAATCCCTGCATAGTTATATCCTTCATTCAGGACTGTTTTACAAATGCTTGCACACACACACACGGTGAAGGGGCTGTTGAAATGGCAGAGGTGAAGGAGAGACATGATGATAATATTCATAAGATATAATACAGGGGCTTTAAAGGGGAAGGATAACGGTTACCGTTAAGATAGTTGTTATCATACAATCTTGGCCTCTGAAGTATTGTTCAGGAGGAGTGGAGGGATCCAAGATCACACAGACATCTTATGCTCAATGTGAAGAGCAGCATTTTCACATAATTAGTACTCCAGTTAGGTAGACTAAACACACATGCCTGATCACACATGCAAAAACACTTGACTGATCACGCTTGCGCCAACAAGTCTCCATGCCCCACTCATATTTTCACACAAAAAGAGAGCAATACTGACAGGAGCACAGTGTGCAAAAAAACGGAGCTACCCCACTGGTTAAAAGAGCCTAAATGCCCTGTTGAATATTTATTAACCCCTGCGCTGTTTGTTGTGTGTAAGCAACAGGGAAGTGAAGGGACAGCCAACGAGAAAGCGAGAGGTCTGTTGTGCTGGCTCTCTACACTTATCTTTTGCGGACGAATGAACCAAAACATGGTAAGGAATTGTATCTCGTGAGCTTGAATGAATTGTACCTCGTGCGCACGCAATAGCATTTTGAGCGCTCAATGTAGTAAAACACGACGTCAATATATATATTTTTTCTCTCTATGGCCACCCCGGTGCTCCGTACATTTGAGTATGCATGTGTGTTGCACTAGTAGAAGGCTAGAAGATGGCTTGTGAAATGTAATGTCAACAATTCTTTGATGACAAACTCCATTAATTTACCAACCAATATGGCCATGTTGTAATTTAATGGCACGATAAAGACAGTGAAACACATGGTTGGTCAAGCTTTAGGACTTTCATGAATTAGAAAATAAAGACCAAATAGAGTAACATACCTTGAAATGAGGGCATAATGAGAGAAGCTCTGGCCATGGTCTGATCCCCCTTATCTAGCCAGAGTCCCTCATGAATAACTATAAATGTTATGTTGTCTCTGCAGTAGAGATTTAGACTATTATTCTGAGTTACCCTAATAATTACTGATGTGCTCAATTGTAGCATCTAGGTCAGGAGGCAGGGTTTATGGTGGTTTGTGTGTGTGTGTGTGTGTGTGTGTGTGTGTGTGTGTGTGTGTGTGTGTGTGTGTGTGTGTTGGCACAGGGAGCACTTTCAATTTAAATGCAGACTTACGTAAACACAAGATTTTTTTATACTGTATTTGTGATAAGCATACTGTAGAAAGAAATAAACAGCAAATGAAAAACGAAAAGGCCTTTTGCGGTTATGAGAATTCCACGTCATTTAAAAATCCACAAACTTTACATTCAGTTATTGAATCTATACGTTGCACAATTGAATGTTGAGAAAGGACTGCAACACACAGTTGCTTTCACTGGTCCATTAGTCTCATATTTAATGTACTCATTACTAGAAATCTATTTTCCAATTGACACACCATGTTTATAAATGTAAGTACTTTTGAAACATACTGAGAATACAGTATACATACACCAGAGAACTGGGTAATACTGCAGGAGCAGTTTAAAAAGTTTCCATGGATGTTTTGAGAACTAAGTAACTTAGCTAAGGTCAAATCGATCAGCTCTCAACACAGTCAGTGAGGTAAAGTTAACAACCAATCAGCAGCGTCTATGTTAGCTGTGTATCTGTCATTGATGGATGGCCAGCAGTAACTTACTGTTGTTACTAAAACCATTATCATTGATGACTGTAATGGTCCCTCTTTGTCCCTTTCCTCTTCTTTCATTACATCTCTCTTTGCTAACCACAGAGAGAGCCACTGTGCCAACAACAGCAGGTCTCAATGTAGTCGCTTAGCTACTATATTTTGCACCAAAGTGTAAAACAATGCAGGACAAGCGTTACCATGCATTTTAGAATCTACTCAGTGCTAATAGTTGGAGGTTTCTGATAAATTAAAAATATAATATATATAAACCAACCTATATGAATAAGTTAGGCAAGCATTGGGTCAGTGCAATATGGCACAATGTATTAGATTTGTCTGGATTATACTGTACAGCACTGCGCTTTTTATGCATGCATACTAGTGGTAGTGGTGTAGAATCCTCAAGTTGGAGAACACTTCTTGTGTCCTTAAGGTTGCTGGTACAGATATCTTGTCTGTGTGTAATTCTGTCCTGCTTTTTTCAGACAGTGAAGGACAAAGTGCCAATATGGGGGACATAAACCATGGTCTTTTATTTGAGGGGTGGTCTCATTACTCATGATGGATTTTCAAAAAATGTTGTGCCTTCTTCTTTAGGAGGTGACAAGCAATATTTAGTGTGACGTTTTTTACTATGTAATAGGCATCAGTCTTTTTGCTGTTAAATAATTATTTGAAAACAAGACGTGTGTAATATGAAACATGGTGGAGAATGAATCTGGCCAAATGGAAAAAGACACAGAAGAACCCCATCCCTTCTCTCTCTCTCTCACTTACACACACACACA
>LKNJ01003332.1:0-46113 GCA_002120245.1 Maccullochella peelii
TGTTTGAAATGTGCTATATAAATAAAGCTGCCTTGCCTTGGACGTGTTAAGGTAAACCATAGACTGACTTTGAAATTAGTTAGGGTTTTGACTAGACTGTGTTTTGAAAAATTAATTAGAAAAATGACGAAAGAGTATAGGGGGTACTGCTTTTTACTGAAAAAATCAAGATTCAACCTTTCTACCCAATCATGGTTTGTTTTTATGGTCATTCATATTTCCTTGTTAATGTTCTGTATCCACTGGGCGTCAATATTGTGTTTTGTAAAAAATAATATTAAAAAGATGAGACGCAACAATGTTTTGTATACTTTGGTGATCTATAAGTCACATGACTGATCAGGACCATGGACTGTATATAAGGAAACTGGATGAAAGCAAGGTGGTGAATAAAGCATGGTGTACAGTGGCTCACACTGGTCTGCACCTCGTTGTGTGTGTGCGTTCTCAAAGTTAGAAATCACAATGTTATGACTACCAATACAATAGATGCCAAAACTACAAAAACAACTTGTGATAAACCCTAACTTGCTAATAGCCAACAAAAGTTAGCATGACTTTTAATTGTTTTAGCACATTCTCAGCTGCATTGATATTGAGTTTCATCACTTTGGTTGAGTGATAATGAGGCTGCCACCCTGTAGCGGCTTCCTTGTGGTCAATGCATTGCTGTTTCTGTGCTATTGCATATCTCAAAGCGGGAGGCAGTTACTGTATCTGGGCGAGCCTTTCAGTCCACTGTAAGCGGGAGCCAAAGCCTGTCAGGAGCTGGACGGCGCATCGGACTGCAGGTGGCAACGGCTAGGACGTTGCACAGGTTCAGGATGTGTGTCTAGGTGGGTGGGGGTGGACCAGGGTGGTGTGCGCCAAGACAAGCAGGTGTGTTGGGGCGGTCCGTCTTGGCCCTGTCAGCGATACACCATCATTAGGCGGTGTGGGCGCAGCAGGGTGCACCATTATGTCTCCCTGGGCCCTGTGTAATTACGCTCTGACATAATTAACCCAGCAAGCCCATTAGCCAAGCATTGGCTGGCTGAAGAGAGAAAAAAAATGCTATAATTATTTGTTGTGCGCATGTTAATGAGGCCAGCTGTGTTCCCATCATACAACACGAACAAATTAATTTACAAGGCTGTGCTCCAAGGTTTTTTCTTTTCATTCAAAACAGTCTTGTTTTTTTTTCCCTCTGAGTGGACTTCAAGGTCCACAAACACGCTCTGCCGCTGCTGCAACAAACAGTAACACTGCTGTAATATTGTTGTCAAGAACCAAAACTAGGTTGAAAGAACACTTAGTCTTTACTTTCACCTTCACAGACAATGTAACGTGATATAAGGTACGTAGGATAAATTGCTGCCTCTTTTCTTCTACCTGTCAAGGATTAGTTTCGATTAAAATAAAACTGCTTGCAACAAATTCATAAACACGACTTTTGTGTTTGTGGTTCATTTTAAACCAACGAGCATTTGATATTCAGATAGCAAACTGAAGTCTCACTTTACCTTGATGTGGCAGAACTAGTGAGAAAATACTAAAATAAAAAGATAGGTGGAAGGGGGAAAAAAAAAAAACGATTGTGGGAAGCGGCGGCTTTTGTGTGTGAACAAAACAAAGCTGAGAGAGAAACTTCTTAACCTGTTCTTTTTCATTGCTGTTCCATGTCTTTGTTTGACAGACTGAAGGACGAAGAAGGAATGACATCAATACCAACACATTTTAAAGCTCGGAACAAAGAGTGCAGCCAGAGCTAGATAGCATTTAAAATTAATATGAGATGCTGCAGTGAAAAAAGAAGTGCCGATGACATCCAAACCAAACTTCACTTGAAATTATATAAAAAATAAAACAGCCAACCTCATATTTCTTATTTATGAGACATGTAAGACAAATCGCAATGAATTAACCTCATCAAATACACCAGTCTATTGTCTTTCCATTTTTGAATCCCATGGTTACAGCTTATCTGCTCTCAGGCACACACACAGACACAGACACACACATTCCAACACACACACACACACACACACACACACACACACACACACACACATACCATTGCTTTCTTTTAAGAGCCCACTCTCTCCTGGTCCCTCTGGGGTCTCCTACTCCACAGGGATCAGTTGGAGAGGCCCAGCTCTTTTATGAACATAATGCATTATTAAGCACCTCAAACATCTCCTGGGCCTTTGTTTATTACTGCTCTTATTAATCACTTGTGCATAATCTCGTCCCGCCCAGAGAGCTTTCATTTTCCATCAGCTTTTATACGTCGTTATTTTCCAACAGACCGCCACAAACGTGCACGGCACTCCTTCTTCGCTCTCATCCTGACTCCAGCTGCAAGATTACAACAATGCCAGCTTGCTGTGCCTTGCAGGCCTCTCTAGCTGGTACTTGCTTATGTATGCGAAGGGTTGAAGAGGGACAACTATTCTTCATGTATTTGAATGACTATGAATTACTAAGGTCAGTGCGTTCCGTTCTGACAATCTCATAGCCGAGGGAAACATCTGATGTGAATATGTAAGGCACTTACAACCATCTCATAACACAAGAAGACATGCGACTTCATGTGACAAAAAGCTGCTTGTGCTTGTGCTCTGATCTGCAGTACCGGTGGTCACCACTAGCAAGCACTGTTGCCATAACATTTCCACTAACGCACATACACAGAGACACACATACCTCAGACATGCCTTAGGCCCGGCACGCGCGCACACACGCACACACACACACACACACACACACACGCGCGCACACACACACACACACACACACACACACACTTAGAGGGGTGTATTGAGATCAGAATCTTCAGAAACTCTCAGTGAGCTCCCCGCTCAGATAAAAGGAGCTGTGTTCTAAAGGTGAGAGAGAGCGGGGTGGATCCTGAGGGATGAGTGTGTGTACTGAGAGGAGGCAAGGAAGAGCAAACACCTGGAGCGTCAGTCTCAGGGCTACGCCCCTGGCGACAGGGCCTCACTGCTCTCACAGAGGTGGCAACAAACGCAGACGTTCAAACACCACTCGCACACACACACACACACACACACACACACACTCACACACTCGAGGAGAGAAGAGCAGAATGAGACGGCGAGAAGGAGAGGAAGAAAAAGAGAGAGGAAGTTAGGCGCATCTCTGGGAAACCGATGAATTTGGGCAGAAGCTGCCACTGTTTTTCAGCATTCAGTGATCAGGACGTGTTTATCTGCACTGATCAAAACCGTGCGGAGGTGATATAAACATTGTTAGAGAAACACTGTTAACAGGCCTCTTTCAAGCCCCAGACAGGGTAGGAGTTACAGTGCACAGCATGGGGAGATGTCACAGGCAAATCAAAATATAGAACGCTAATGAAACACTCCAGTGGATTGACACCTCGGCTTAGGGGCCTCATAAAAGGCAAGAGGAGCGAGAGAAAAAAAATCACTTCAATCACTTGCATCAAGAAGTTATTTCTGTTCGGAGTTTACTGTTGCATTCTAGTTGCCATTGAACAGGAGCATTATCTTGCATTAACAAAGCGTAACATTATCATGCTGCAATCTCACAAATGTAACGGATATGTTATTTGTATTCAATAGTGGGCACGGCAAAGTGGATAACTGATATGTGACCAGATGTTAATGATAGCCAGATACAACAGGTCACATATTGAGCTGCTGCTGCGTGTGTCCCTCCCCCTCCTTTCCTTGTTCGCCTCTTGCATTCATTAACTCTGTCGTTGGCCTGTTCTTATTGGACCGAAGGCCTTAAGTGTCAGCACACAAATGAGCACGCACGCACACACACACTGAGAGAGAGAGGCACTTTCAAATGAAATAATAGGAGGGAAAAACGTCCTGCAATGAATAGTAATAACTGCATTAAGATTAACGAGCACGGCGTGTAAAGAATAATTGCATCTGTCAAAAGATTAAAAATACATGAGCTGTAGCATTTGTTGGGGGAATGGTGGGGAAGCTCACTGTTGTGTTTGAGGGGCAGAGAGAAATGAAGTGGGGCCACAGCCAAATGACTGTCCTCCGGTGTACCTGGAGTCATCCATTCTTGCGAGGGGTGGGCAGGAGAGGGGGGGAGTTGTGACCTTGGACACCAGCAGCAAGATGTACAGTGACAAACAGGCAGAGGATACTGTAGGCCCTCCTCACAGATGGCAGATACTGCAAGGGCCCGACACAGAAATACTCTCAAAGGTTTGGCTTCTGCGTGGCTGCAGCCAGAGGAGTGGGTGGATATTTGGCAATGAAGGCACCTAATGTCGGGATCAGTCAGCACTATATCTTTGCCTTTCGAGATGGTCACTGTGTCAGATTCGGCAATTGTTGAGTCATAAATTGTTGCTGGGACTTGGCTGAAAGACATGGCATACTACAAGTTGGACCCTGACCAATCATAGCTCGCCATCCTTCACAGCTTGGGAAGGTGGTGCCATCTTCACAAACACCCATTCATTCAATCATCGCTCTACTTTTGCTTCCCATGTTTGCAGAAATGTGCTCTATGCCGCTTTGGGTCGAAATCACAGAACAGAAAGTGAAACAGAAGTCTCACTAAAGGAAAAATCTCTCTCTGAAATCTTGCGAGAGCTGAGATGTTGCAGGAAGACAACGGTATTTATGATTAAACAAAAAGGATCTTACTCTGTTCGCGGCTGCCGGCTGGGGTAATCTACTGGACCAATTCCAAAACGTTTGGTAAGTATTAGTCATTTAGACCCCAAAATATGCAAAGGGCCCAGGTTTAAAAATACTGGAATTACCCTTTAACCTGTTCCCGCACAGAGGACTACACATAGCAGCTGTATGTGTTATAAGACACAGAGACAAACTGATACTCCTACTCTGTAACAATACTAGCTTTTCTGTTTGTCAGCTACTTTGTGGTTATCAAATTATTTAGGAATATACACCATGTGAGCACAAAATAATTATACATTTTTTAGATCCAAACATTTGATTTTGACACAAGGCCCCTCTATCAGACATGGGCACAAGATTAAGTGAACCATTTGATATTGTTCTTTAGCGGTACAAATTTGCTGCTAATCAAATGACCAAAATACAATTTCCATGCAGGGAATCTGGGATTTTAGAGCCCCCAAGGGTAAGGGGTAATCCTGGGGCAATATTGATTGGTAAACCATCCTTGACATTCTTGTCTGGGGCGTATTAGCTTGCTAGCCTTAGCTAGTTTATGTTAGCAAATGGTAATCCTATATTCAGGAATCAGCTGGTTTTGTTCAGAGTTGAGAGTGTGTGTAACACCACAGGAGTTCTGGACTCCAGAATCTGGAGAGCTACGTGCAGTCAGCAGGGCTAAGCTAGCTCAGTAAATACCTCAAAACAAGAAGCTGGCAGCTTATTAAATCACAATGTCTCATTTTCTATTTCCAAACATGTTAAATACAGAAGTGGGTGTGGCAAGTTTTAAGTTTTTGGAAGGCACCTTTTACCTAGCTAGGCTGAGTAATGAAAAATAATACGACTAAAATAACTACTTCTGCTGTAATTATTAAAGTAATGTAATTACTTTTCTTTGAGTAATAATTCATGAGTGATTGATTACATTTTTCAGGCTATTTGCCCAGCACTGTTTAGTACTCTCTGACCTTTGCGGAGAAAGATAACAAATGGCTTCACTTTGTATGAGTCCCAGTGATACAGTGAAACAGACTCCCTTTGTAAAGGTAAGGTCAAATGGAGGTAGGAGGCCGGCTTCTGATGTAACCTGACACTGGAAGGTTTACTACTGTATATTCAATATAATGACCACACATAGACTCTATGTGAATAAATACACTGTATGTAAAGAGACAGAGAGGAAAACAATATTAGGTACCTTGAAAACTAAAAAAACTACTGTAGTTTTTTTCTTACACGTAAAAGTTGATGTTGGGTGACAGTGGCCTTTCTTTTGATTTTTACATCTTTGTTCTTGAACATAACAACTCTTAGTTGACTCTGTTCTCTACTTGAGAGAGGTGTGTGACAAAATATATCCCACAAGACGCTCCTGGGCTTGAATTAGGGTCTTGATATAAAAGGTATAGGTCAGAAAATCAAACTGAATACATCTTCAAAGAATTGTATTTCGTTTCAAGGAAATAACTCCATTCAAAGTGTGTGTGATTGTGTGTGTGTGTGTGTGTGTGTGTGTGTGTGTGTGTGTGTGTGTGTGTGTGTGTGTGTGTGGTGCAATATCAAGGAGGGGACTTCAAGGAAAAATGGAGACCTTTAAAAGTCAGTTGCTGCCGTCGCCATTTCTCTGACGCAGACTTTTATCTTGTATTCATTGAATCTGTAAACAGCATTCTCTACTCCTGCCACAAGTGTTTGTCTGATCTAGACTGAGATTGGGCTGCGTTTTGCTGGCGTCTCCTGCAACAGAGAGCAATACAGTACATGTGCCCTGGCATTGAAATAACAACTGAATAAACACACAATATGTCTTTCCTCTGCTCTAACTTACTGTCTTTGCCCCTCTCTCCCTTTTCCCCCATTGGCCTCATCAGGCCTGCGTTCCACACGAAGCCAGACTTCAGTTGGGATTTTAATTGGCCCTCCACAGAGCTCCTCAAGGATGTGTTCGCTCCTCAGCCAGGCTACACTCAAGGACCAGTGCTGGGTTTTGAAGTGGCCTCACGCAGAGTTTTGGAAACCACTCTGAGAGCACAGACTTTGAAAAATAGATAAGAGCCACAGGGTATAGGGTTTTATGTATCTTATATCCATGTGCTGTTGTACCATATCTATCTATGGCAAGAAAATTGCTTTTTGGTTTGCGTGCGTTGCTTCATATATACATGATATGTCTCTGTATACTTATAGGGCTGGTCCAGTGATAGTGGTAGAGGTTTGATGGGGAAGTGATCTCCAGGGAGTGATCTTTCAGGGTGGAAAGATAATTCTAGAAGAAATGTGTGTGAGTGTGGTGTTTATACTGTGGCTGCATCTCTGGTCTTAGTGGGAGACTCACCTGGGGCCTCGATAAGCTGTTTGTAGATTCCCAGGAAGGCAGACTCGGCCTCCTTACTGCGCTTGTTCAGAGCAACCACCTGCAGGGGAGAAGACGCCATTACGGTAAACATCGACTGATATGATCCAGGCATATGTCTAACTAACATATTTAAATTTCAGGCATTAAATGATGCTTTTACACGGAGCAGAAACCATTTAAAATCTCAAATAGCTAACAATGAATCAATAGTAATGAGAGCAAAGGTCAACCTCACAGCATCCTTCCAATAAATGAAACAAACATTCCTGCATGTACAGTATCTTCAGTATGCATAACAGAGAAATACTGTGCAGTTCATAGCTTGTGCATAAATTAACCAATTCAATGGCTGTGCTTCTACATAAGCACTGACATCTAGAGAAACAAGGCGTAAACTATGGCAATATCCTCCCTGTTTAACTGCCAAGCTGCTGCATGTTGCGAAGTGACATTTGGCCTGTTAAATGTAGGTGCTGGCGTGCGCGAGTGGCCTCCATCACCAGCAGCACTCGGCACCTGCTATCCTCAGCTCGGCGGGTGATGCAAACCAATTAACGATTCATTAGGAGGGACAAAGAAAGCGAATTAGCCACCACCTGGCCCCATGGAGAGGGCACCTGCACTAGTGGGTATGTGGGTTACCCTGCTCCCAGCTCCCGCTAAGACCTCGGGCCTGTTTGTAAGTCAGAGGACGCGCTGTAGCTGCCTCTCGACGTCCTCTGCTCTGCAACAGTAAATCAGATCAGGCTCGTCCAAATGACCCCCCACTCCAAGAGCAGACGGAATTCAAATTATTGTCATCTATTGTCTATGTCATTTCTGTCACTGTTGATTACAGCCTCTGTCGGATTGGCTCAATAGACTCCACAACGGAGGGTCAAGTGCGCGGTATGGCTGAGCCAGGCTGCTCCTCATCATCATGACTACACTTGAAAAAACGCTCATTTTGCAAACGGCTGAAAACACTTATGAGAATGGTGGTGGTTGTGGCGGTGTTGGTGGTGTGCTGGGGCTGTTTAGTGGGGTTATAAATAAGGTGTGTGGAAAACAGCGAGGAACGGAGAGCCTTTGATTTACTGGAAATGGCTAGCGCCATCCCTGGGGAGGCATAACGACAGCATCATGTTTAAAGAAATATCATAAAGATCAAGCAAATCCCCCCATCACTCCCACTTGGAGCAGCTCAGAGGAGTTCATGGAAAATGGAAAAGGCTGGAGCCCAATCAATACAGATGCAATAGTCTGCAGCTCTCAGCCAGCTCCCTGCTACACTATGCTGTTGTTTCACTCAGCTACACCCCAATTTACCCCCCCATCCCCTCCCCACCCACCCACAAACCTCCATCTACCCCCCACCCACCCACCTTCCCGCTCCTCTCCTTCCAGGACATGACGTTGCCATGTTCGTTCACAAACAGTGATAATGTGTAAAGCACACTGGCCCATAAACACTGTTTCTAGCTTTCTATGTGGATTATGAGTACATCAACAACTAGTGTTGGTTCAGCTAAGGTTTGCTTTATATCCGCTGATGAGAGACTGTTTTTATGTTTGCTTCGCTGTCACTATGAACAGGAGCAATTTCGTGACCCCGAGTGTCTCCACTAGCCAATAACAAACCACTCTTCAACGTGACAATGAGCAAAGCTCCAACAGCACTTTGTGACATCAGACAAACTATTATCAACCTGAGCTTACACCTGAACTACATGGCCACTACAGCAGGGTGGCTGAACCCACCGCTAGTCATCAACTTCTCAAGGCCTGCTGTCTACTGGCCTGGCTTCCTCTGAAGCATACATCAAATGAGGCTCCCAACTGCATATATATCTGATCCTGTGAAGGCAACTGCTAGGGCTCCTTCTTCCAGAGACATGCAGGGGTCTCCTGGCCCTCCATCATCCTTTAACGAGAGAACACGGAGATTACCTCCACAATCACACCATTAACCTGCCTACAGACGCAAGCAGAGACATCAATCACACGCCTGCCTGATGCCTTCTCAAGTTGGCGCCCGCTATGCGTATAGATACCCCCCCACACAACCCACCCTTGCTATCATCAAAGCACTCTGAGGTGTCGTGCATAATATGGGCTGATCAGGGAGCCATCTTCATCTCCATGCTAATCCACCTGCAGCCAAGCACATTAGATTTCAGAGCCAGAAGTCTCATACTAACAGATACGAGCAGATAGGGCTGTTGTACAGAGAGGTACGGCTCGAGGAAGGACTATGACCAGCAAATCTCTTCTCCTCTTTTGGATGCGAGATATGGCTCTGGCCCTGGCTTCGGCTCACAGCGCATTCTTTGTTTTCACCCGTTTTGTGATAAAGGGTATGGCTGCCGAGGGAATGGGCTTGGCCACAGGTTGATTTTACAAGCAGGAGTAAAGCCTGGGGCAGAGTAGCAAGACAGAGACAAAGGAAACCTGTTAGCGCTCCTCCATAACTCTTCACGCAGCAACATAGTGGGCAGAACACAGCCTCTGGGACAAGACTGCTGGGAAATACTTACTGATAAGCCTTTGAGAATACTTACAGTACCCGCTAGTGAGTCTCTGTGTGTGCATCAGAGTGTGTGTGTGTGTGTGAGTGTGTGTGCGTATGTGAGAACAAGCTAGCATGTGTCGAGGAAAGAGAAATAGATGAAGGAGGAGAGAACAAATCTAGAATGAAGTAGAGGAAGCAGAGTGAAGGGCTACAGAGCGACATACAGGGAGAGACGGAGAGACAACAGAAAAGAGAGGTTCCCATAAAGAGCGCAATTAGCAATTATGCAGTCATCAATTACAATTATCACAACTGGTGATTATGCAATTATCACTCTAAATCATCGTTTTCCCCCTCTGCCTTACTAGTTTGCCACCCTCTGTGATTTGGTTGTTTGAGGATGGGTTGTGGTGATGTAGGTGATTAGAGTGTGTGACGATGATGGGGGTGTTAGGCGGGTGTCAAGGCAGATCTTGCACTGTGTGTGTGTGTGTGTGTGTGTGTGTGTGTGTGTGTGTGTGTGTGTGTGTGTGTGTTCATGGATACACTGCTCCCATCTCAAGGTGAACGTGGCTGGTGGTGCTGTGGGTGGTTTGGGGACAGCAATTGTATGGTTCCACAGTCCCTGAGGCCTCTAAATTACTTGTCATCTTCCCCATGATGCAAAGGTCAGTGCACAATCATAGGGAGTCCATCCTACTGTGCCGCTCACTGAGCACCAGTCCAGCCCACAGGCTGACAGGATGTCACAACAACCCCGGTCCCGCTCCATGCTTATTAGAACAAAACAGTGGGAAGCCCACCACCACCACCACGGCAACACCACTTGTCACAACACCTTCCAGAAGAATCCACTGGTCCTTGGTGTTAATATAAGTTTTGAGAAAATGAAGCAAAATATGGTCAGCACTCTATTATGTCGTGTTAAGTTGCAGTTACGTTTTTTTCTATTTCATTTTTACTGGTAAAAGATTTCCAACAGCTGAGTTCAATTGTCCTTCCATTTTCAATGTTGCCATTTTGAGCCTCGTCACTTTCTGCCTATTTTTCTTCCAGCTTAGTTTCTTGTAGAAATCTTTTCAATTATAAAGATTTCTTCAACAATTACTAACTATTGGTGCTGTGTAGGGGGAATCCACTTCTCCCCAGTTCCTCGTATTTTTACTTGCAATTAATAATATTTTAAATAATTTTTATCCTTTCCTAGTTCTCCAAGTATCTGTTGTAACACGAAAGAGCAGGGCAGTGTTAAATGTCTTCAGGTACAATAATACATATTAGGGCTGCAACTAACAATCATTTTCATTATCAATTAATCTATCAGTTCTTTTTCCGATTAACCAGTTAATCAGTGAGTCTATAAAACGTCAGAAAATAGTGAAAAGGGCCAATCTCAGTTTCCCAGGGCCCCACATGATGATTCAAATTGCATGTTTTATTTGACCAACAGTCAAAATTTTCTGTCAATCAACTAATTGATTAATCGACTAATTATTTCAGCTCTACTACAGATCCACAAAGATATGCGTCTATAATATTGCCATAAGTAATATTTCTTTAATAGTTCTGATAATGCAAAGGTTAAGCTAAGCCATTATTAAACTTTCAGAAAGTTCTTTCACTTCCTGTGCAAATCAGTGCTTAGATTTTCAATTCTCTGAAATCCATTGGACTAGGTATAAATGCGTCTTAATCTGCTAAATGATTCCATATCTCACTCAATATTGTCTTCTAATATCTACTGAAGAGCCCCTAACTAAAGGTCAAAATTCAAAGCTGATCTGATTTTGAAGAAAATTAAGAGATGCATCCTAATGGCTGACTGGCCACAGGAATGCCTGCATCACTCACAACAACAAAATTTGGTTGTTTCAACATTGTATAAACAATCCAAGGAAGAAACCTGCAAACCTATCATTATGTGCTTTCAGTATCCTTTATATGTGATCTGTATGTTAAAAAAAGCAAATGCAAAACCACAATTTTCCCTTCAGAAGCAGGGAAAAGATCATATTTTAGCTGTGCCACCCAGCACTTTTGTAGCTGTCACTGCTGGCGTTTGTTTTGCGTTGAGTGTAGCTTCAGAGGAGAGGCGGGAGGAGAGAGATGAGTTGGTGTGGAGTGACTGATGAGTGGGTGGAGGAGAAGGGCAGAGGTAAACACTATTGCAATACAGTCTGGACGGTGAGGGACCCGTGTACACCCACACACGCACACCCACGTACACACACACACTTGAACTTGGGAGCATGCAAACACACACGTCAAGTTCCACTCACACAGATGCACACTACACACAGACTGTGTTTCAGGGCAGATTTAATCATGGTGACACCCATCTCGAAGCGGTGGTAGCAGCATGGCGGTGGCTGTGGCCGTCTCTGGATGCCCGGCGAGATGAGCAGTCAGAGCACTGACACACATCTCGTCGCCACGTCAATTCCAATCAGCGGTGCCTGTCAGTCAACGTGCCGCGCTCACAAAAGGCCGATGCCACCGCTACTCTGCCACTGCAGAGCTGCCGTCTCAGCCAAATAGATGGACAAAGCTGACCAAAAGTATCCGCTCCTGATGTGAATAAATGCTGCAACGATGCAGTGACAAATTCTGAGTGAAAATACAACTCGATTCATGGAAGCCTTATGGGAGAGGCTCATCTGCATTAGAATGGAAGTAGAGAAGGACCTTGTAGAGTATAGAGTGCTGTAGAGATGACCTATTGATGTAGGCCACCCGGAAGTTAGCATTGCCCTGGTTCCCTCGACAAAAAGCCAATGGGATTTTTCCATTGGATTTTGGATTATTGCAGAAAATAAGCTCTGTGGCAAACAAAAGTTTATGATACTTACACATTTGCTTCACAAATGAACACCACTTTTATGATTTTTGAAGCGTAAATGCAATCACCAGGAGTAAAAAGCTAATGTTAGGCTATAAACCAACTACACCACGGTCGCATGACTTCAACGTCACCACCACTAAGCTTCCAGCTTGTAATTTGGTTGCGTGTGCTTACCTCTTCTACAAAAGCCTTTGGGATACTTTGAGTTAGAATAGTTTAAGAGTTCAAGTATAAACCCAACGAGGCTATAAAGGCGGACGAGTGAGTAGATGAGTTTCTGTGTTCGACAACCTCTGTAGTCTCATTTAGCCACTTGTTAGCAACCGCCTTTTTTAAGAAACGTAAAAGCTTCAAAATTCACGAGTGGGGTATTTTCTGACGTATTTTATGTCGCAGAACAAAACATGAAAATCTCTTAAGCTTGTGTTAACCACAGACCTTATTTCAGGCAGCTAACCAAAAACCCATTCAAGAAACCCGCTGACTTTGAGACGCAAAAATGCGAACTCTTTTTTGGGTTTTAGGACTCATTCCTGCAGCACTCTATTACCGGTCCGAGCTAAGAGACGCAATGCATTTTGGGGCGGTTGAGTATGACCAGTAAGCTTACGCCGCATTCTCAGAAATACTTGCTAATCTAGTAACATTCAGGCATTTCTCACATACACAAAATCCACATAACTATGCAATTGGAATGCACTACATAGTTTGACGTCATACTTAGTATGAATAGTACATTAGTATGTGATGAACACAGCCATAGTCAGTGTAGGGAGGAGGTTGGGTGGATGGATGGGTCAACAAAACTGCTGTCGGTTTCCCATTTTAAACCGACAGTCGACATGTTTTTTTTAACCATGAGCACGATCGTTCCCTAACCTTAATCACGTGTTTATTATTGTAACCAAGACAACCAAGGTCCCCTGACCTAAACCTAAAGTAGTCATTTTAACCCTACCCATGATGTTCCCCTAAACCTAACCAAACCATAACCATAGCATTGTCACATCATAAAACTGATTTCTTTTTCAATTCTATTTTTTATTCACCGTACAGTCATGAGAGGGTATCGATCTTCTCATCTAACTCTTGGCAAGAAAGTGTGTACGCATGTTTTCCAAAATGTAAAACTAAAACTATTCCTTTAAGAAAATCAGGAATAGTTTGACATTTAGTTAAATTTAAAGCTAGAACCAGTAGGCGGTTAACTTAGCTTACTGGAAGCAGGGGGAAACAGCTAGCCTGGCTCTGTTAAAAGGTAACAAAATCTGCCTAACAACACCGCTAAAGCTCACTAATTAATACAATATCTCATTTGTTTAACCCGTACAAAAACTAAAGTGTAAAAAAGACATGTTGTGGTTTTACGGCTGTTCGCTTTTCTCCGTTTCCAGTGTTTGTGCTAAGCCTATAGGATGTTGGCTGTAGCTTCATATTTACCAAACTGACACAAGAGAGGGGTCGATCTTCTCATCGGGTCACAAATATATAGTCTAATAAAAAAAAAAAGGGCTCAGTAATTTCATAAAACAGCTGGACATAGTTTTTTATCAATTGTTACTCATACAGGAGGAAATAGTGCATTTGCAAGGGGCTATTTTCAGCTTTGAATTAATACACATTTTGTGCTCTAGTGAATATGTACAGCAGCAGGGTGGTGTATGTGGGACTGACTCAATGTAAACTACAGTGGCACAAACAAGTTTGGTGATATTGTATCTTTTTCTTATTGTCAACATCCCATCCCAATGACAAATCCTGGGAAAACAAAGCCAACAATGAATTGATTGAACAAGTATTGTGTGTGTATCCAAAGTCTGATCTATATTATTCCTCTCCATAGAGCTCCATTGTTGCCCAGAAACTATTAAAAACACATCAGTGAGCCACACTATTGCACTGGGTGACATTCCTTCATTACCATGAACACCCTACAACACTGTAGTTTATTTATTCCGCAGCTGAAAAAAAGTCCAACAAATGCACTATTTCCCCCTGTTTAAGTAACGGATAAAAACTACAGACAGTCCAAATGATTTAGGTCACAAAACTCTATTTGTGAGCTGTTCTTAAAGATTTGCATCTTCAGTAGGAACCAATAGGCTTGGGACTGAGTGTCACATAGCCAGGGTGAGAAAGTCAGAAAGCACTGAGGGACAAATGTACAGTTTGTTTGGGTCTTTTCATGAGTTTTCAGAAACTGTAATAAAAATATAGAATACTGAAACCCTAATACATTTCTTGGGTTTAGGTAGTACAACCTTAAATCTCTATTGGTTAGTAGGACAAACTCTTTTCTTGTTGTTGGCTTTATCATTATGAATAAATTATGTGTTATACACTGCTACTCAATATACAGTTACCATTATTAATAAGCTCAAGCAACAGAGCCCCTGTATTAAAACTATACTTTTCCAGTTATTTCACCACAATGGATCTCACAATACGAGCTGAGTCAGTCGTAAGCAATGGCTGGTATTATATGTAGAGAAATCCAGAGTGTATTGAACCCCCGAATCTTACATAGCAGAAGAGAGAGTGGTGCACAATGAAAGTGATAACTGGAGCCTTGTTTGAAGTGGAAGATCTCAGATGTCTTCTCTCCTCTGCACGACTTGCAGCATGCACAAATTCAGAGCTGGAGGGAATGCAGTCAAACAAATGAATAAGTAAAACACCATACTTCTCTTCTTAATTCACCCTGGAGTTGTTCATCAGCAAGCAGTATCAAGTAGCTACAGCTGTGAGTGATATAATACTACCTACTTACTGAGCTGTGCAGAATAAATTGCTCAACACAACCTGAATATGGTTTTATTGTAGAGTACTGTCAGAACAGAGACTGGGCCATCAGATGAGGTTTTGTCTACATCCTGCAGGGTTTAGACTTACTGTTGCCGTCTGGCTGGACCACCGCCAAGTGTCCCAACCCAGCCCAACGTATAGGCTTATAAACGATTGATGAAAAATTATTCCTAATATAATATTTCCTGCAGATCTGCAAAAACTTTCTGAGGCAGTTTTATGAACAGTGAGCGATGTCTTAAAGTCAGATCTGTTTTACAAAATCAGCAATGAGGTGAAGAATAATAACGAGGCCACCATTTATGTGTGGTTTGTTTCACAATTCACTCAGTCTAGTGCTGACGCTAAAATGTGAGGTGCGTGAGATTTGATTACTTTTTCAAGTCCTGTTGCTCCATGGCTGGCTGGCAAATCAGCGGCAACACAAATGAAATCAAACCAACCACAACAGCTCCAGTCAGCTGTAACAAAGCTAATAGAAACAAAGCATTACACAGTCCTGTTGGGTTAGCGCTGTAACCCTCTGTATTCAGTTTCTGCTTTCATTTTGTTTTGAGCTTTTAGTGCACTTCTCAGAGATCAACTGTCAGTTAAACAGTGATGTTTGTTCCTTAGTATCTCTGTTGAAGTTTGAGCTTTTGTAGGTGATGCAGTTTTTTTTGTCTTTTAAGCCATGGGTGTTATTACTGCTCAGCTTATCTATCTATCTATCTACCTACCTTAGTACATTTCCTGGCAGTCTATATATTTATTGTGAACAAATGGAAATTTTGGCATTATGTTGACGCCAGAGGGAAAGGTCAGGGGATCACCAAAATCCTCAGAGTTCAGCCTCTGAGGACAATGAATATCTGCAACAAATTTCATCACACTCTGGCAATTAGTTGCTCTTGACCAGATGAATAAACTGACATCGTCATGTTTAGGGGAATGGGTCAAAAATGTGCAATTATATTATTTTACAATATAGCCTTATTATGGTTCACTAACATTAAAAGTAAAGAAAGACATAAGGGTTTACAGTATTTGTACTATAGTAATATATTGTACAACCCCTTGATACAAGGAGTTTTTAATTACAGGTTTTATTTTGTATACTTACACACATTATCCACCAGTTTCCAAAAGCAGTACATCTACAGATGTATTTAATAGTATTTAGTTAATGTAGTATTTATTTCAAATGAATGGTACAGTATAACCTTTTTGAGACAGGTGTGGCACCAGAAATCCATGACTGCTCAAAAAACCCCCAAAAAACAACATTCTCAAAAATCTATCACACGTGTGAACAAAGCTTGTAAGACAGCTAGTCACTTCAGCCGACTGATAAGACGAGGTTTTATTTTCAAACAGTGGATATCTGGTTGTGGAACTAAACTGTGTGATTTGAAAAAGAGCGGTCACTGCTGTCGAGATCAGCCAGAGACAAAATTTCAAGATGGGTCTCTCTCTTTTACTCTGATTTTCAGTGTTGCTGAGGGTTTAGGGTAATCAGTTGTCCCTTCACTGAAAAGCCTGCCAAACTGTCAGTAATGAGAATCTATTCATGGAGGAAACAAGTCTGTTGAAAAAAATGATCAAGGCCCATAAACAAGACCAAAATGATTTAACCTTTAATCCATAATAGATCAGTAATAGATAACTGAAACAAATACAAATGATATTAAATCATTTCATCACAGTAGGGAATTGTAAAGGAAGTGGTCATTCTTTATGAGAACAATGGACTTCCTGTCTGACATGCTTTTTTTTATATATTATATTTATTTATCACAAAGCAGGATGGAAATATGTGATTGAACATTGAGTTGTAATTGTTATTGTGAGTGATTTTAATCACATCAGTGTCAGTAATTTGTAATGTTTCAGTGGGAAGTCCTGAAAAGACCATTTTCATCCAAATTGAACTCTTTGTAATTTCAGCCTTAATTTGATTTGGATGTGACTGTTTGTTTTTCTTCCAGATGTGATTCATTTTGCACGTTATAGGTAATCAATCCTGTCTCACAAGAATTACACTCATACGTAACTAATTTGCCATAACACTTGTGTATGTTCAAAGGCAACATTTAGTTCCAAAGCAGGAAGTAGGTTGACATTCAGGTAGCACAGGGAAACATAAGGGTGTAGAGTTTGGAGAAAATGGAAGCAGTGGAATAGGCTCATCCCTATGTTCCCAGCATGTGTGTCTCTTTATATAAACTAATATTGTAAGAGATTGGTAAGGTCTTGTAGTTCAAATAGCAAAAGAACGAAGGGAGATGAACGTTTCCAATACAGATTGAATGGCAAAAATCCATTCAGCCAATGTGAAGATATCAGTGTCTAAAGTCAAGAAAACTGTCTTTCCTGCAAATTTGAGGACATGGTTTCAAGGAGTATAACATCAGTAGGCTGTAAACTGTTGTTGGGTGATTTCAACATATTGACCCACGGAAACACACACTGAACATTTGACCTTGGGTAAAAACATTGCTGAGAACATTAACCCTTTGAAAGGTCTCCTTAATGTGTTATATTAAGAGGATATTAGGCTGGGGAACATAGGAGCCTGGGAACATTGGTAGTGTTGAGTTGAGCGCATGCTGATAAACAATTGGTGGTGCTAATTCTCCAGTCTGGTGCCATGAAACCATTACCATTAGTGCAGAAGTACTAAGAGCAAAGTGTACTTAAAAATACTGCCCCTTCAGAGTGTTGTATTATTATATGTATTGGATTATTGTGCATTCATGTGTAAGCAGCATTTTAATGTTGTATCAGGTTGATGTTGGGTAGTTTAATGTATAACAATGCATCATATTTTATAAACTGATCATATGTTTTGTATGTTTATCTATAAAATAACAAGTAACTAACAGATAAATGTAGTGCTGAAAAAAGTAGTAGTAGTGGAGTAGAAGTAGCAGAAAATGGAAATACTAAATTACCTCAAAAATGCTCGAGTTTCATTATCAACATATAGGTTGATAATGAAAGAGTGAAACATTGTTTTCACAAGATCCCCATGTAATATGAGTCCTGTGTGAATAAGGCTTTAAAGCTGAAAATGGAGTATGACATGAGCGCTAAAAAATCCACACCTTGCGTGATTATTCCTGAATTGATCAAAGAATTAAAACTATAGAAAAATATGGAAATGAGGCTATCCTAAACATTGTTTCCTTTTGGAGTGTGGATGATTTTTCTTCTTCAATAGTTTCATCTTATCTGGTAGGATTTCATTTCCAAAGTGTCTAGACCTTGACAGTTTACTTTCCTGCTTCTATACACTCTTACCTTATACAGGCCTGCAGCAAAATGTTTCCTCCTCCTCTTCCTGCCACTGCAGACCTGATCCCAGCCAACCTCAGCGCCGCTTACTTGTATCATGGGCTGGATTTTATGCTGTCCACAGCAGCCTCGCACTCGAACAATCGATTATTGCTGTATGTGATTCTATACAGCTACTCAGCGCAAAGTAATGGCCAGACTGCTGTTTCCTCCTCCAAGTTAACTGGAAAACTTGGTGGGTTATGATCACACGCAGCTCACTCCACCAGCAACACTTTCATCATCCAGCGCTGTTACCCACCTTTAATTTCTACCTCGCATTCCACTAGATTAAGTGGTGATATTCACACAAGCCTTATATATATATATGCGCGCAGATATGAGGCTTTGAAGTATAGATTACTTTGTTTAAATAAATAATGAAAATATTAATTTAAATAAAATGAGTGCTTACATGGAATTTTAGTAAATGGGGTCAGGGAGGAACCCTCCATAACTGAAGAATTTATATTTACTAAAAAGACTATTTCAGCTGTATTTGCTAGATACACTATATATAGGATGTAAGTCAGTTCAGTTCAGTGCTATGGTTGCATGCAGCATTTATTATGTTGTAACAGAATTCATCTGTGATGGAAGAAGAACTCAGATCCCTTAGCATTATACCACAATGTAACAATAGTGTTACAAGCAACACAGTCAAACTGTAATGACCTGTTTGAATTAAGAATTATGTATTAGTTAGAATTCGTTTGAACTTGACTTTTGAAAAAGTCACAGCCCTACTTTATATACTGTCGGGTAGTTTAATCTATAACACATAATGCTTGATATTTTACTCGAATACACTTTCCATCATTCCATCAATTGCCATCCATTTGTCATTATTTAATGGTTTTAATAGCGCTAATAAATTGAAATGAGTCAATAACCCATTACAGAGTAACCCTTCACAGTAATGTGATTGAGCTCTCGCTCATAATAGCCAGTCTGAGATTTACTCTTGCCCGGCCTCTTGCTTGGTCTCTCTCTCTTTTCCTCTTCTTAGCTTCCTCCGCCAACGTCCTCTTTGGTCTCTTCACCTCTGCCATGATGTCCGCACTGACAATACCGAGCTAGTAGTAGTATGGAGGCTTTGGAGTTGTCAGAAGGCACCTTTTTGACATAGGTGGGCTGAGTAACAGAAACATAATCTATTTTTTTTTAAATTTTATTTCGAACATGTTAAAAAAAAAAGGAAGAAAACAAAACAAGAATAACCAATAACATTTACCATTTCATGGATTTACCAGCTCTAACAAATTGTAGAGACTATATCTCTGATGACAGTCAGCTATATAAATTCCAGTTAAGCAGTAGCTTGGATAATATGCATTAATACTAGACACCAATTTGTATCTGAATTACATATTTTTACAGCAAATCTACAAGAGCTATAACAAGCATGTATCAGTTCTAAGTGATGTTCTTCATTTAAATTCATATAAAGGCAGTTGTTTTAATGTGGCAGATCATCCACTACATCATATATGTACTTATAAAACCACATCAGAATTAGGTGCACTAGAGTGTATTTATGGTGTATGGTCAGCTTAAACACTACAATATAAGGACAGGGTATGGTAAAATGTCAAGAGGGAAGCACTGAATAGCACAAAAGGAAAATAATACACATCATTAGCTAATAATTATCTTTCCAAACAACCACACAGACTGAATATTCCCATTACTAAAGGATTCCTTCCTGTTTGGGGGGTGGGGTATTTTATGTTGCATCTACAAGGTTGCTAATTAAAATCCATATCCCTAATGAGTTTTTAGCACCCCTATTGGTTAACATGATTACCTAAGATAAGAGCAGTAAATTGAGGTTCTTTTAATTAAGTGTAAGATTTACAACCGTTTTTACTGAAGAGACTCTAAATTGACTTTCCTTCTGTAGTTCTCATGGCCAAGCAGGCTCACCAGAGGGTCAAACTCTTAGATTCAAGTGCTCTGAAATCACATTTACATATTCAGCTCCATGCTTTGAATTTGGATTGGTGACTTTAGAAAAGGCTTTACAGAAAGTCCTGAGCCACGATTTATTTATTTTGGGCTCCTTCTAAATGGTTCTAATTGTGGTTATATTTTTCCGCTGCACTCCCCACTCCTCACTTGTCAGTCAAACACTGGCTAGTTTGAGGTTCAGCACGTGGTGGTCTTTTTTTAGCCACGTTAGCAGGCTTTAGGGATGACATGGTCTGTCTTTCGGTCCATCCACCACTTTGGTCCGGACTGAAATATCTCAGCAACTTTTGGATGTATTGCCTTGGAATTTGGTACAGACATTCATGTTCCCCAGAAGATGAATCCTTAGGACTTTGATGCTCCCTTGCCTCCCTTATAGCACCACATTGACGTTGACATATTTGGTTTTGAGTGATACAGTGACAACTTTTGGATATAATGCTGTGAAATTTGCTGCATATATTGAAGGTCCCTAGAAGATGAACTCTTTATAATAAACATAAACCAATCAATATTTGGTTAATGACCAAATGACTGCTATCTTTATGACATTCCCATCAGCCTCAGCTGTACTTTGTGTTCAGTGGTAATTAACAAATGTTAGCATGTTAACAGGTTAAACTAAGATGGTGATCAGCATGTTAGCATTGTCACTGTGAGCATGCTGATGTTAGCATTAAGCTCAAAGCGCCACACAGAGCTGCCAGCATGGCTGTAGACTCTTGTTCCACCGCACTTCCCACCTTTCAGTCAAACTGTAGCTTGATTGAGTTTAGGTACATGGTGGTGTATTTTATCTTTTCAGCTATGTTTATTCTAGAAACCACAACATTTTTGTGCAACAGCACATTTTCCCAGGAAAAACCTCTCTGACAGCAGTTGATTAGAGCACCAAATGTGAAAACCTTCATGAACTGGACATGCAGGGAATCATTTGGAGAGAGGGTGCACTAAAAACAGATATTTACATGCAAAATGTCATGGATTATTACTTGAAATATTGGGAATTCCACACAGAAAACGCCAGATTTTGCCCCTGTTTCTGTGTGATTAAACAGCAATGCACATAGAGTATTAAATTGTACTGTAGCGCAGACAGCGGCAGCCCGGAACTGCCACTCTGGCCCTGGAGGTGTCGGTGCCTTGGCGCCTTTGTCTAGGCTGGAGGGTAATTGCTTTTCTGCACCGAGGTTATTCATGTTTTGCGATTGGATCATCCGACCTAGAGCAAGGGAAGCCACATTTGTGGCAAGGTTGGATTGTTTTAGTGCTTTGCCTCTGAGCTGATTGTTTCAGTGAGGTTCTGTACCCGCCAGCTAAAGGAGCTGATGATACTGGCATATTCTATATTCTGTCTACCCCACTGTGAAAAAAACCGACTGCTTTTTATTAAAACTAATTTCCCATCAGAGACACCTTTCCTTAGTCTATTTATTTCTACCTATGAAGCCTATTAATTTTTTTTTTCTTTGACCCTTTTGGCTTTTAAAAACACAGCTGAGTCCTCTGTGTCTGTTCTAATGGGATTTTTCAAATGATTTATTCGCCTCTGATTCTCCTCAACTCAGGTTTTAATTGGTTTCTGAAAAAAAAATGGCAAGAATATCTTGCATTCTGTCATCACGAAATGTGTGACATTGAGATGAACAGTTAGCATTAGTTTTCCTGAATTTTAATGAGGAGGCTGTTTTCTAAATATTCCAGTTGTTTCACAATCTAAATTCACTGAACCATGTTGCCATCATCTCAGTGGGATGCAATGCCTCACTCTATCCAGGTATTTTAAATAAAAATGTAAAATCATTCTGGAAAGGAGGACTAATCATTTATTTCTCATTAAACAAATAGCTTGTCGCTGCTAGTTGTTTTAATTACCCAGTCATTACAGTCAACTTACCGCAGTGTGCTGCAGCAGACAAAGTGTCTGCTTTCTGAATACTGACACTGATCTCTGACTGACATCTCGCTTCATCCTGGCATATATTTGTCTGACATTTTGCACTGGGTCTTTTACAGATCCTGCATATAGCCTCTTTTGATTTTCTCCTCACCCCGGGGTCACAAATTATCAGATTGTCTTGCTGACATTTGGCGTGGTCAGAGTAGCTGATACCTGACCTTTCTACCAACTGGTCCCTCCTGGCTTTCAACTGTTGCCCGGCCTCGGTACACTAGCAGCAGCATGAATTGAACTCTTAAATATTCCACACCTAGTTGACAGCGCCAGGATTTTATTAGACTTATAAAACATGCAGGGGTGTGAAATTGATTGTCTTATTTGACTGAGAAAGCAAATGATGTATGGAACATAGACCTGGATACAGGGAGGTGACGGTGGAAGTGAATTATTGATTGGGAAAGCTGTTTGATGTTGTGCTTTGGGGACCTACAGCCAGTCATGTTTGCCAGTTAAAGCTATTCATGATCTGCGCAGATGTTGATTCAAAAACGGACCTGATTTGTTATTGCATGGACTTTTCCAGCAAACACTTGGACATTGATGTTTATACACAGTTAAAGGGGAAGTCCCTTGTTTTTCAACCTAGGTCCTGTTCTCATGATTGTGGCCATTCTGACAACAGGTGATGATAATCATTTTGCACTCTCCACCTCCTTCATAGAGAGTCAGGAAGTGGGACTCCAGCAAAACAACATATATTGCAGCAGCAGTGCGGGTTTCCTAAAGCTTTCCAGATAAACTTTCCTTTTACATAAATCATTTCAAACGCGTGTCTGTGAGTCCAAATGAAAGTAAACACAGAAAGGAGCCTTGCGGATTAGCTACATAGGGGATCAACATACGGCACCAGCAGCCAGCTCACCAAGCCTGTCACGGCACAGGTAGCACAGGAGAAATCATTTGTTGTTACATCTAAAGGAATTCATTAACACTGTACCAGCCACTAACATATCCTGAGTGAAATCAGTTGCCGAAGTCTAAGGGAGGATGCAAGCCTTACCTGAACCCTGGTAAGGTTGACTCATCTCCCACGGTGGTGCTTCACTCGAGACGAATGGTGGGAGCGCCATTAGCATTAGGTTAACACATAAACTAACCAAAAATAAAACTAAATCAAAATACTTCAGGGATTAGGGTCATTGCTATTCATTGTCCATCATGGTCTCAACAAAGGAGTTCCTCACTATTCTGCAGTACGCTCTGATCTCTATGCTAGAGACTGTTTCACCTCCCCAATATCAACTAGAAGACCAAGGCCATACAGCTGTTCATACCAGTATGCAACAGGAATAACCACCCCAACAAGCAATCAAAGCCTTTCAGGACAATTTTTCTAATATCTGTTTTCCTCTGTTGAAGTGGAATCATGCTACATATGAAACGAGTAATAGATGTTTGGTATTACTGCAGATGAAAAGACAGTTTGCAAATTGGCTAACCTAACAGCTATTTTGGTTAGCCAACAGGTTGCCTCATCAGTAGATCCCTATGCAGTTAGCTACAATGGCTAATCCAGGGGGCTACGTTTGTGTTTATTTTTGTTTGGACTCAAGACAAGCATTTGAAATGATTCGGTGCCGTCTCCTGAATATCTACAATGAAGGTGGCGAGTGCAATGCTATTATGACCCAGGTCAGGACGGCCACTATCATGAAAATAAGACTTTGACAATATATGTAGTTGTATACCTGCATGATTTTGTGAAAATGGAGGGAAAACTGCCTCTAAAGCTGTTTTAGTCAGGATTCTTTCCATGCTACAATAATATATTGAAGTTTTTTTGTGTTGATGTTAAGCTGATATATGCCATGTAAGGGTGGGATTTGGCTGCCTCCTACACATTGCTGTCCATCAAATGTTTGCTCGGTTGAAGCAGTATGATTTTTCACATGTTGACAGTTTCCAATGTGGTATTCAA
Organism: Maccullochella peelii; assembly: GCA_002120245.1. Classification (NCBI taxonomy): domain Eukaryota; kingdom Metazoa; phylum Chordata; class Actinopteri; order Centrarchiformes; family Percichthyidae; genus Maccullochella; species Maccullochella peelii. Next base: position 24,305 of record LKNJ01003332.1, read on the forward strand.
AAGCAGACTGTGTCTGTAATGGTTAGATTCAACACTAGCATGGAGATTACCACTGCTCACCGGCCTAAATGAAAAACCGGAGAGGGGTGATTACTCATTGTCCCCTCAGCACCACCGACAGCAACACCACCACACACACACACATACACCCACACCCACACCCACACACACACACTCGCTGACCTTGGCCAAAGGTTTTGTCAATCAGGCAGAGCTCTCCTCCTACACTTGGGTGAACATTTACTTTCAGCTGGCAGGACACCTCTCTGGAGCAGCTGTTGCGCCTCCTCCAGGACAAATCTGCCCGCTGGCTCATAATAAAAGGGCCACACAGATGTTGCTTTACCCTCACCTCAACCTTCACTACCACCATGTTTCCACTATCTGCCCGAGCAGCTGGGTCAAAAATGGCAGTATGCTAAAAAAAAGCTATTGATAACATGCTTCAATCTGTTGGAAAAAAAAGTTGGATTTAGCAAAAGGGGCTTACTGGTTAAATTAAATTAATAATGTGATAGTTTCATATGTATAAATTTGAGCTTTTCTCCCATCACAGATTGCTATAATACAAAATTGATTATATCTACCATTAATAGTGCTGGGGCATTTATTTACCTTAATTGCAGAAAGAACTGGGCCTTTATTTGAAAGACTTATATCTGACTGAAACAGACTTTTATTGCTAAATGTCCTTGTTTTAAAAGTATAATTGATCATATAAAGCCAGCTTATGCTGTATTGTTGCTGTTAATGCAAATTCTATACTTAATGTAATTCATGTATCTTGATAAATTCATGATAATGGTACATTTCCACAGCACTAATTCCATCACTAAAACATTTTCATGCAGACTCACTTACAATGTTGCTCTGAGTCTGTCTTATTAACATAAAAACTGTTTTGATTAACTAATTATTTTCAGTCAGTTCTACTTTTATTTTTCCCATTAAAAGTCTCCCAGTGGTGCATGGCTCTGGATGGAAGGGCATTTCTGCTTGACTTTCATTTTGAAGCATCTGCAGGAAGTGCTCCAAATAATGAACCAAAACAACAGCAAAAAAAAAAAAAAAGTGAAGTAAAAGCAATTGATTGGTTATTTTCAGTTAAAGAAAACAGTGTTGTTGGAAATATACGTGTGAGCCATCATAGTGTACAGGTAATTTCACCCCTCAAAGTCTTTTACCTAGCCTTTATTTGATCATGCCTGGTCCAACCCTTTGTATTATTTGAGATTGCCATTATTTGAATACCAGCTTTTATTTGAAAAAGAGCTTTGCATTTGCTGTTTAATTTGTTTGAAACAAACAGAACATACTAGGTAGGCATAATCAGGGATATCCACTCTGGCAGAACAGACTAAAGCGCCTTTCACACATGCACTGCAACCCCGAACTTATCTAGACATTACCCGGAGGAGCTGTATGTGAGAAGGCAAATGTCCGGATCAGTTGGACTGGCCAGACTTTACCCTGCCAGCACCCTAGTACAAAGTCTGTGTTATGTCTGATTGAGCCCATGTGTGAATAGAGAAGGTCATATTCTGCGACTGGCACGAAACCCGAAGAATACAAACATCTAAGGCTGAAGAAGAAAAATGCTAACTGGAGAGACGACGCAAAAACTGTCATCATTGCGAATGAGTCGGTAGCTTCGTCTGCCGTCTTTGATATGCTGTAAACAAAACACAGCGATTTCTGCATCATGTCCTGCCTTCTCCACGCTCTACCCAGGCTCGACCCCTCGCCTTAAACAAACAGAGTATTTCCAGGAGGTGAGAATGCGTCCGACACGGACAATCTCCTGTTGTGTGCTACATGTGTAAAAGGGCAACTCTGGACACTGTCCCAACCTTTCTCAGGACATTGTCTGGAGTTCATATGAGAAAACCTCTCAAGAAAAAAGTGCCACCTAACAGGAAGATGCCACAGGGCTCACCACGCTGTTACACTATTGTGAAGTGCAGTGCAAAACACCACAGTCATAAAGCCAAAGCAGGAAAGATAGAGACCAAAAAACACACTACAACAATGTGTACTTAGCAACAGAGACAGAGGCAGCTGAAAAGCACAAGAAGCTCACAAATGACTTCTCTAAAATTGAGATGAAGCCTAAGCATAGGCTGTTAAAGAAAAAAAAACTAAAGGTCCAATCTCAGCTCAAGTTTTTTGTCAGACTACTGCTTCAAAAGTTAAAAAATACACTTTCAAGCTCTCAAATTCTCAATGATGTTTTGAATCCTGGATTTGTGCTCAATATCCACTGCAATCTTATCAGTTCTTTGACAAGAAAATCAGACTTTGTATTTAAGAGCAAAGTTGGGGGATTTTCCTTGACTTGCATAGAATCTTATGTTTTAAAGCAAGCATTTCGTGGCAGATAGAAAAGGCAGTTCTTAAGACAATGCAGCATGATGGGTCAATGGTTCGCAATGTCGCCTCACAGCAAAAAGTCCTGGGTTTGATCTGCTACCCTGGAGTGTTCCCTCCCTCTTGCCCAACACATGCTTGGGCTTAAGCTCCCTCTGACCCTGAACATGGCAAGTGGTTTAGATAATGGTTAGATGGCTCTGTTGAGGCATTTCTGCTTTGGCTTTAACAACTAGTCATACATTTCCACCTTCTGGAATTGGGGCTGGGGGAAATGGTTTAAATTATTCTCACAATATTAGTATATAGTATATTTTCCAATATCGATAAACATCCACTATGGCAAATGTCTGAAAAATTTAAACCAATGGAATGTGTTCTAATATGCATTACATGAGATCAAACCCTTTACACTGGACTACTCTTCCAGTGGCTCAAATGTCATAGTCCCTTCCATTCCTGGTAGGTGGTTTAATTTGAAACATCTGCAGGAAGTGTTGTGTTTAACTGACGGTAACAGCGGTTCAGTAAGGGCGACAGTTTTAACAGTATCTCTTTTAAAAAGTGAGTCAGTACAGGCTATTCCACGACCCCCTTCATTAGCAACCGATCTTTATTTGTTTGTGTCGGCTGATGTTGAGTTCCTTATTTTATTTTGTTATTTGATTGGCATTCAGTTTACAGTATCCATAAATCAAAAACGCCAGTAGCAATCTTTGCTCATTTTTGCTAGCTTAACATCATATGATTACAGTATATCATCACAATATGATTCAGCTAATAGTCAATAAACAATAACAGTGACTTATTGCCCAGCTTTAACTGGTAAAAAGGTTAAAATCTTCAGAATTTTAAATTTGCTTCATGTCTTGGATTCTATTATTTTATAGCACATCTGGGAAGCAACTGTCACCAACATTACTGCTAAGTGATTGTGGGACCGCTGAGTGGTACAGTAGTAAACACAGTGCCATAAGCTGACTATGCAAACAACACAAGGCTCACTTAACTCTATATTAGAAAACGTGTCATGTTTGAGAACAGATACAAAGCTGAAGATCTCGTCTGGTACAGTCAACAAAATTATAAGGGCATATGATGGATCTCGTCTGTCTGGGCTGCACAATTTATCTGCGATGGCACTGAATAGGCTCAGTTTCATCAGCTAGTTTCTCTGCAATGTCACATCCCTGCCTTGACTTAATGTAGTCTTTTATAATACCCCAAAGTCAATATCCCGATTTGGATTCCTCACACAGGCCTGCGGAGAGTAAGTCAGGGTGGTTGTTAAGTATTGCAACCTACATTAACAGCAAAGAGATAAACTTATGCGTCTCATATTATGAGACAGACCCATGCATCAGAGCTCATTGGGGTTATCAGCGTTCACAGATCTGTGCTGGGGTTATGGAGAAGAAATCTGATTATGCGGGACTGCAACTTATTTCTCTGCAAAGCCAAAGCTGCTACAGAATCACATTACTAACAGCCACACATGGAATTACAACATATTCTTGAAGACTGCCAGGAGCAGCTTTAGAAACTTTTGAATGGGAGGGCCAGACTGGGGCACAGTTGTAAAGAAGGGGGGCACATTTCTAAAATGAGTAAAAATGTGTTAAGACTCAAATTTAATGCCCTGCTTCTTGGCAGTAATAAACTGCACATTATTAATAGTTTAATTGTTAATTCAGTGTAATAAATGAATGCCAAATAAACAACTTTTTTTTTTCTAATATGAAAATATATCAATAAATAGCTGCTATTTGTACTTTGCAATAACCGGGCCCCTGGACACAGACATGTAAATGGTCCCCCCACCCGCCCTACGGGAGCAAGACACCCAGGCTGAAAGAGACGTAAAATGAAGAGGAAAAAAGTTATTTTGCGTCTGTTTGTAGTCCTTTTGCATCTCTTTGTGGTCGTCTTGTGTGTCTTTTTGGGCGTTTTGCCTTTCTTTGAGGTTGTGGTCCAGGGGCACTGGGCCTGTACCCAGTAGGCCCATTCAGTAATCCATCCATAATACTAATAAGCCAACTACCTTCTGACTCTGGTAGGAAGGGGCACCAATCAGATTCCAGGGGGGCCTGTGCAACCCTTCTGGCACCACCCCTGTGCACTGCCCTCTAGAAGTTTTACTATGGGTGTCAACGGTCTATCGTTGGTCCCATTATAGCTCCTCTCAGAGAGTATATCCACATAGTTACAATGAGAATAAGTGTGACCCTTAAACAAGCAGTGCGGCTGAAGGCAGGGAAGTAGAGCACTGCCGTGCTTTAGGTTACTGCTTGGTGGGGGGAGCAAGGCTCCTGTGTGAAGCTATGATGAATAAAATAGAAGAGGAAGGCACCGTCTGTGCAATCCACCAAGATTAATGACCAAAGCACTACATAAAGTGAAATAGTTTATCTCAGGCCTAACAACATGAAACTTGTAAATGCGCCTGCCATTATTCTTTCCGGGACTCTGCAGCCATGCTCATGTTGCATTCATCGAGTTCAGCCATTGCAAATTCAGAAAGGAAAGCTGCAGAAAGTATTCTCCCCTTGGAATCTCCATTGGCTATTTGTCCAATCTATAGGTGGCTGGGGTGCTGCCTGTCTTAATGTTTTGTGTCTTTTATGTTGAAAACTTGGCAGCTTCACAGTAAGAGCAGAGCATTGTGTTTCATACACAATGCTTTCAAGGCTATGCAGGCGAGAACGGGCAGGATAACATCAATTCCACTCAATTTCCTCAGGACCTTGAAATGTGGGCCATGCTTTGTGTTGCTTTTCTCTGCAAAATACTGATGAACAGCTTTCAATCTTTACTAAAACGAGTTCAGTTTTCTTCAAACTGCTTGAGGATTTTGTTGTACCAGTGCAGGTAATTGGGTTCGGCAACCCAGTTAGTCAGATTTAGCGTAGTTTTGTCAGCACAGCCTCTGCAGTTGAGCTTTTTTATACATTATTACAGTTTAAACAAATGTTCCTCAGCGCTGCACCACTCAGCTCAGCTGCAACTGAACTGGTGATTTCTATTTCATCAAGGAACAATCATTGATCATGAGGACAGCAGACAAGGGCTAAATGACACTATTTTTCTGTCTGAAGTCATGCGGCATTATTCTATAAAGACCATTTTCTAAGGCAGAGCTATTACACAAGCGCAATATGAAAGGTTTTTCAGGATCTATTTGGCCAAATAAATGGACTTACCTACTGTAGGCCCACTAGAGATTGTCTTGCCGTGGGTCCTGTATGTGTGTGTGTGTGTGTGTGTGTGCATGCGAGCACAATTACATCAAAGAAGGTCAGCTGTGGTAGCAGAATTTCTTTCTCAGAGAATTAGCACATTGCCAGTGGCTATCAATTTTGTCTTTTTAATCAGTCCCATTGTGTCAAGGAAAGAAAAAAATAGATGGACGCATTCAGCCAGTCAATCCACACCTGCTTGCAGTGCTGAAATGACTCATCACAAAGGAAAAAGGCCATGGTCTTGAATTGGCCACTGTCTCAATCCTTCAAAAGCAAAATTGAACTGAATGTCTGAATTCAACATAGCATTAAATCCAGCCACTTTACCAACATCATTGAGAAGTTTATATTATTGTTTTCAGGACTGTCAGTGTCGCCTAGGGTTTAGAGGAAAAGTACACCCTAAAATAACTGCTAGAAACATGTTTTGCACTACATTTCTGGGTCTGTTTTCCTTTTTGGCAGTGTATTTCTCTCGACCAAAGATATTTCCAGCTGCTACAGTGGAGTTTAATGGCAGAAAATGCATCATGTATGTAAAACAATAATAACCAACCTTCAAAATCAAAGACCAAAGTCCTGTTTTTAGACTCACAAGTTTACATCTAAATGTTCACAACAACAGTCACACTGGAAAAACTCCATCCAAAAACAGGCAGAGACACTTATTTCTCCAGACCAGAATGCAGTGAAGCCACAACATACAGAGAAGAGGAAACAAGTAACAAGACTTGTGTTTTTCAACTAGAGACGCTACTTCGGCTCCCTTGCTGTTACTGACACTAATGCGGTTGTTACTGCTTCTCCACCTACAAATAAAACCCAGCAGGATGCAACGATTGCCGTTGAGTCTCTGGGGAATGTAGGGAATCACTGTCTGAAGGAGAAGTTCAAGTAGACGAGTTAAATTGAGGAAAACAAGGAGGTAAATCACAACACTTCACAAATAACTCATGAAATACATTCAAGTTATAACTTTAAGATTTCCATTTTATCAAGCCCCAATTTTAATGCAATGTATGGCAATAACCATGGAATGTATTTGCGTTACATAACTGCATCTCTATATAGTAGTTTTCATTGATATAGTGTTAGTTACATTAGTCGTGTTTCCATAAACATATTTTTATGCACATTTTGAAGTATCACATTAGAAAAGCTGTATGGAAACGACCAAATTCGATAAAACTTCCTCAATTGCGCAAAAGTTTTTATGCTCGCTTGAGGTGGTTTTTGCCTTTGTCAAAAAACAGTTGATGCACCAAATGGGATATAGAAACACATTTGCCGAATAAGTTCTGACGTAGAGAACATTTAACTCACATGACTGATTCCGCTGAACTGTTCTGCATTCATTCGTCTTCATGTCCGGACAGCATGAAACATGGCCAATACTAGCTGACGTGAAAGAACACTTCAAACTTGCCCATTGGAATCAAATACCTGAGGACCTCAAGGGCTTGTTTTGTTTCCGGTTTGCAACCTCTACTTCTTCTACAGCCATGCGTAAAGCCATGCGTAAAGCGTAGCCTATTTTGACAAAACTACACAACTTTGAAACAAGCCTAGTTTTATTTGCTCCAAACCAGATAATGGAACTGCGCCTAATTCGCATTTCAAAAGTTCAATTAAAATTCCCTTCACAATTGAATAGAAACACGGCTATTGCTTCATTGGGAGTTTTTAATTGTCACAATGAAACAACGCAGTGGAAGTTCTATTCATTTTCTGCATAGGCCCAGTCGCACCAGATAGTGGCACATTTTCTGGCTCTGGGGGATTGTCTAGACTTGTATGAGCAGTGGTCATCGACTGAAAGCTGGTCCTGACTGGCACTGTCCCTCAGCTTTCTTTTCCTTTCTCGCCATGTCTTTCTGTCTGCTCCCTTCTCTCTTTCGCTTTCTGTCTGACACTTTCTTTTTTTCTACCTTCCTCTCTGTCCTTTCTCCACCTCTCCTTCTCTTCGTTGAACTCGACGTGCACAAATTCACATGTCGAAAGTCACCAAAGTTGAACTCAGTGTGAAGTTGACATACAATAAAGTAAGCAGTGTTACTGCTTATAGTCATGCAGCAGTAAACATGTCCTTGAGACGGACTCTATACACTCACTATGCCTGAAATGTTAATGTAGCCCTCCTATTGTATTCCCACTGACAAACAGACAAACCTTTCATTGATGTATTCAGGCACAAGCGTTAAGTGTTTTGAGTGGGCATTCTCTTTTAAGTCTTGCCGTGCTTCTCTCTATCCAGTGGGAAATGACCTGAATATCAATATGTTAACTTTCATCCTGCTTAGAAATAACAATCTAAAAACATCATCTTGAAAATACACTTGTTTCTTTTATCTATGCGGCATTAATGTTGGCATTTAGCCCACCCTGGCCCTCCCCTCTCACGTACCATATTCCACCCCTCCTCGCTTTCACGCTTATAAATTTCAATGCCGTTTCCCTCTGAAAGACTCAATACAATTTTCCCTGACTCACCAGTTTTCTTTTAATGTCTCATCACAAACCAAACGTGTGATGTTCCCACTCCAACTCAATGACCTTGCTGGGGGAAAAAGGGTTTTTTTGAGTAAGAGAGGAGACCAAAATTTGAATCAATGGATAGACGTATCCGTCAGATGATGAGTGATGTCTTCGTGAATAGAGGCTGGGTAGGTGGCCAAAAAGTCTCGCCTGCCTGCCATCCATCAGTGTTTCATTGTGGCACATTTTTCATTGTAAAACTTGAACTGTAACTTTTCCAACTGCAGAATTACTGCACTTAGAGTTGTGTTATTGCTGCTTGTGTTCATGTGCAGGTGGAAAAAACAAGTGAAGGCCTGTGAAGACGCTGACAAGCTTTCTTGAACTTCTCTCGTTAATTGGGTGCAGTTAAAATGTACCACAGGTCACACACCAGCTGAGCTAGGCTTTATGTCAGAAAGTACCTGTAATTAGAACATGTAATCAACAGTGAAACATGCCAGTTTCAACATTACAGAGTGGATAAGTGCAACAACAATTTGTAAAATTAAGTGTTAGAAATCACAAGGATTCATTTCACCTCTACACACACACACACACACTCTAATATGACAGTCTCTTCAGATGTCCTTTTCATCTCCTACTTTCAGATCCTAACAAAAGCTAGCCTCTGTATGAAGCGCTGCATATGCCACAGATGATGTATCACCAAAAAAAGGTCCCCGGCTACGATAGACACTTACACAGCTCGGATCACTTGATATATGCAAAGGAATTACCCGGCTGACATTCTGAGAGAAAAGGCCCAGGCAGAGGGATATCACCTGCTCTGATCTCTTTTTGATTGTTCATTTCGCGTTAGCTCATACGCCACCTGCGCACACGCCGGATGCCGAATGCCGAATGCGGGGCGTTGACAGGCCGAGTCACAAAAATAAAGAATAGGTGCGGAGATGGAGCCCATCACAGAGAGGCACATCACTTTCTAATGAATGGTCGTCTGAGTCTCCCACCCTGTCCAGCCTTTGCAAATGTGACACTTTGCAAGGCAATCTGCGGCGAGTGGCAGAGGTCACGCCAGTCTTATTGCCCACGGCGTTGTCTGCAGATCCTCTTCATCATCTGTTGTCACAAGCCCGAGCAGGGGCGGCAGTAGTGACAGGTGGGAGTGTAGCAGAAAAAGAGAGAAAGAACTAAACGTCATGACATGAGCCTTTCAAAGCACTTGGGCTTTTAACTTCTTTTCACTTTTTATTTTTGATAACTGCCAGAGAATTATTGATTCAGCCCGGCAAGCTGGACTTCTTCTGGCTCCATCTCCAGCTTTTAATTTTGTTATCTGTGGCTCATATGACTTTTTCCTCTTTTTTTTTCTCTCCTTGTGATAATATCTCTCCTAAGTTCAAGCACCGGATGGCTAGCACTTTCTTAATATTGGCAGCGGTTTGGATTATAAAGCCCCCGTACTCGCAAATCCATTGAAAGCCATTCTCTCCGTCTAAATATAGTAGCTTTTACTCCCCACTCACTCTGTTCCTCGCTGTTATCTGTTGGTAGAGGAGTCTCTCTTATCTGTAAAAGAAGTTTCCCCTGCACTTCTTTTACTGCCTTGTTGTATCTCTGTCCTTTGAAAACTCATTCCTTCTTCTCTTCCGTCTTGACTTGTTGGCTCTTGTCAGATTTCACCTTGTAGTCCCTCGTTTGCAGGAGCATCTGAGAGGTTATGAATTAATAAAGTCTACGATATGCAAATGAAGGCTTCTAATGTTTCCATGGATATGAGAAAGCAGTGCTCCGCTTATTCAGCTATGACCACTGATTGCCAGTTGTGCAGCCCAATAACAAAGATGTTTAATAAACCCTGAGTTGACAATGAAGACATCAGCTGCTAACTAATGTCCCTGTGGCCAATTAAATGAGTCACCAAACACTGGCTTTACAGCTGATCATTTATTGAATCATTAGGAACAGTCAACTTTTATTTTCCATGGAATGCCACATCAAAATGATTCTTACTTGGTATTTAACCAGTGTTTGTCTCTACAGATGATAAGCAGCAGAATTTTTGTCTCGGTTTTCACTATACAGGAGAATGATTTAAATCGACAGACGATCTCTTTTGTCAGTAATGAAGGCTCTCAGGTGTAAGTCCCAAGGGATGGAGGGATGTTTGCTTAATTAAATCAGCAGGTTTGACCTTTGACCTGATGGTTTAATAGGGAGTTAATGTCTTTTGGAGCATTAAAATAAAAATAATGGTTTGGTTTTAACAGTTTTCACCGAGGAATGAATAAATCTGTATGTGCCAAGGATGACTGGGCCATAATCTGCCCCCTAGTGTATATACCTTTTAATCCTTTACATACTTTTTAAGCAAGTATGTGAACAATGCCACCTCATGTCACACTTGTCTATGCATGCGTGTTATCACGAGCCTCAGCATATGTAACTGTAAAATGTTTTTTATATTTCTTTGAGAAACCGTTACGTTTCAGATGTTCAAGTCCAAATTTACTTTAGTTCTTTTTTTTTTTGTTGGTATTTTAAGATTTCACTGGCTAGAGCAGTTATCTTTAATATACTATTATGAATCAGTAGTTTGGATAATGATATGTTGTAGTCACATGTTTAAAATCATGCACAATTGAAATGCCAGGGCCATCACTGACTGTGTCACACAATAAGACAAACTGAGATGGACATCACCCTTCCATCTGAATCCTGTTTTGTAAAATGTTGGCATGTAATTCATTATCTCTCAATAAGAATTGTCAAAGGCAACTATATCTTTTGAGCCATAAAGATTAGGAAAGGATCTGACAGGATTATTTGTTATGTGCTGTTTTGATATGTATCCGGTAGGCTTGGGTTATGATTGTTTGTTCCATTGTATTTGCCTGCAGGCAAGGTTAGAAATCCATCTAATAAATGCCAAGCCTAATCCCCAGATGTGGGATCCACATCCAGATGATGATGCAGGCGTTGAGAGGTGTACTACTGGTGAATTTTTCCTCAACAATATGGAGAATTGGAGTATTTAAGCCCCTCATGTTTACACAGTGATTTATTAAGTCTTTTTTTTTGTGCTCTGGAATATATTGTCAGACTTTTTGACTTCAGACTGACCGTATGTATCGGCTAAACATGTGATGTGATGGTATTTTTAAGCAGTAAATTGTTTTATCACTGTCAGTTATGAGGCATTAGGAAATTTCCAAAGGGTTCAGTTTCCATCTGCAAGCCTTAATATGGTAAACAAACCCATAATGAACACTGCAAATACATCCAAAACTGAGAAGGGAAAATTACTTCCAAATTCAATGTTTCTTCTGTTGTTCTGTGCTAATAAATGTATGATCTGTGTTAAAACTCTCTCTGTCTGTGTGTTCACACACAGTTGATGTACCTTGACAGACACAGGAAGTCCATTTATTTTCTGATGCTGACCACAGCCGCCTCAATTCCCTGTTTGTTAGCAGGGAAAAGTTGGCTGCAGGTGAATGTTTGGCCAACATTATCCGTCACCTACAATCACCTATTGATGTTGCTATATGTGCACCCTGTTGCTGCAACATCATTGCTGCTGCTGGTTAATTTAAGGGGCATAAAGTAATGTATGGGTCCCTGCAGATTCATTTTGTGCTGGGGGGAAGTAAAAATCTCACTTATGCCCCTTTAGGTTTACAGACGCTGTGAAAATACCATAGAATGGTGGAAAGAGAGGCCATTCATTTTGTTGTGTGACCAAAGTTTGTGCTTTTCATTTTCTGTGCATTGGTCTCTCTGCCTTGAGGCATAAGGTTGAAGGCTGAAGTTGAGCTAGAGGTTGAGGTTGGACATTTTTGGGGGGTGTACTGTTGCAAGCCAGCTAAACTTTATGTTCACACTGCGAGGAACTTGGCTGATGGGTTGCTCTGTTCTGACAGATTGAAGGCAGTGCCTAGTGGCTGCGATTCCATCTATGTAGTGGTCCACAGCAAAAAAGTTTTGACAGCACAAAAAAGAAAAAAGTATTGGCTTTCATAATGGTACAAGTGCTAATTAGATAGATGTAATGGAAAATAAACAGTGAAAAATCAATACATTTGCTCTCAAGCTCACCATCAACCCCAACGATGCATGCAAACCTTCTCCAAACATTATTTTGGAGATGCTTATTCCTGTAGCCTTTCAAATAAAAGTTGTAGCGCACTGGGAAGCTTTGAATGGCTGTAATCAACTTCTTATTGATTTTGCACTCACTGGCAAAACTATTGGTTGGAAAACCCTCCACCCACACCTTTCTGACATCAGAATAGAGGGTGCTGCATCCAACAATTTTTAAAATCTATAAGAAAATATGTTGTGACTTGCCAGGTATGCGGAAGTGAGAAATTTGGCAGAATTTTAATGGCTCTCAAACTCTTTATATCAGTCTTCACACAACTACTTCCGTCACAAACAAGTGCAACACCATGAATGCTTTCATGGAGCAACTGTTTGACAGTGTGCAACTTTATCCCCATTTGTACCGTTCATATCACTGAGACGAGGGCTGCAGTGAAAAAAAGATGTCTACCTCATTTCAGCTAGTCTAACGGAATTAGTTTAAACCTAAGACCACATCCCATAAATGCCATTTCAGAATTTGAGGTGTGTAAATGGCATTTTACACGCATTTAGCCTCCACAACAGCCCTGGACGAGTCTACAAATAACATGAAAAACACAGAACTCTTACAGGGAGGCAGAGGGATGCAGCCAGGACTAGGTTTGACGGCGTGTTGTGGTCAAACAATACATCGTACAACCTAGTCCATTTCAAGCATACTGAACCCTTAAGGGTTTATACTACCTGGTGCTCAATCTGAATGGCACCCAGGATACTTAAATCAGATTGTGTCTGTTGATAAATGTAACCTCCCAATGGTCCTGGCCATTTGTCTCTTTTTCAATTTGCTCCCTGTGTTTCCTCCATTTGAAGTACAGATGGAGACCAGTAATAGTGACCACAAAAACATGTTGTGTTTGAAGTGTTTGCGGTACGCTTGGTGACACGGACAACTTATGTTAATAGGTCTCTGTTGTCTCACTACAGTGCCTTTGGGGGGGAACACTCTTTGAACAAGATTGGCAATCTTTGATCTGTCCAGATGGAGCAGATAGTGAGGTCAGGGGTTTATATATTTTAAAACCCAAGTTGAAGATGGGGAGAGAGAGAAAGAGAGTCGCAGCGAGGGACAGATCAATATTAGGGTTTAATATGTCAATGATAAAAAACCTAGCCACCATCAGGAGAATTGTATTTACGCTTGAACAACACACTTTTATTGTCAGTAAGATATACGGCCCACATCTAAGTTCATACTATCATCGGAGTAAAAGGCACAAGAGGAGGTAAATCTGTCCATCCAGCCGCCTCTCACTTTACCTTTGAGGTCACTTTTATGAGTAAAACCTCACGTCCTGACCTGGCTCAGTTTCCCTCCACGGCTGAAAATTACCTGGGTGAGGGAGTGACTCCGGGCCAAATCTCAGGTGATGGATTCTCTATGAAAAAGGGGGGCATATTGTGATAGATGGGCAGGTCCCAGAGCCATTTCTCAGCTGCCTCCGCCAGCTGGGCTACCCATGGTAATGGCCTCTACAGGACACTGCAGCACGGTGCTTTTTATATTTGGAAAACAGAAGTTATCAGGTTCGTGCCAAAGTCAACGTTTAAGTCACCTCTATATGACAGTAAGGGCTGTAAAAATAACCTATACTGTATATCGTAAAACTGTAGAGATACATTACATAAATGACATACATTGATTAAAAAAATCACAGATCCAGACCAAATTCTTTGTGAAATTTGTCATGTCAACCTTCAAGTCTACTGTATCTCTCTCTGTGCTCCTGTACCTCTAGTGTGTGTGTGTGTGTGTGTGTGTGTGTGTGCGTCAGTGTTAGCAAGCTTTGTCCTATTCTCCTGGAAAAACAAAAAACATTAAAAGAAATTTTGGACTGTATCATGTTTAACACTGCATGAAATCTTAACATTTGCAGTGTGTAAAACATAAGTACCATAAAATATTTCTCTGGCACCATAAATGTTCATTTAAGAGGGTGACTTGTACGCAGACGATACAGTTACATTCAGCTCGAGACAGGTAAAGCTAGCGTTAGCAGCTAACATAACTCACAAATTACACTTGCTCCTAACTCCTCCCCATTAGAGGCCATTACTGGAGACAGTTTGTAGTGTTGTTGAAAATACTAAATTTAGATGGATAACACTGACCCACAAACCCAGGGCAACAATATGCAATTAGCAGCATTTTAGGAAAAAAATGTATTGTCAATGGAGAGCCAAAGTCATGACATCATATGCGGGCTAGCCTCCACTAGCGTCTGTAACTCAATGCAATCTCTCATTGAGCAGTATTTCACTGAGCATCTGTCTTTCTGAGAAAATGAACCATGTTCCTGGGATTTACTGTCCATATTCTAGGATAAATGGGCATCCACTGCAACACTCGCTATTAGAAATTGAAACCTTCGATTTTAACCAAGTTTAAAAATGCTTTATTTGTCATCACAGAAAAAACTACAGCTCCCATGAAAATTGAACGGGTACCTACGTCATTGTAACTTCCATATCTGAAAAATTCACCAGCATCCTCTTCTTAAGTTATTTTTCCAACTTTGTAGTAATCTCAGCTGTTCTATAGCATTTAGTCCTCTCTGTTCTGCTGTACAGACGTGTGAGCTAACCACGACCCCTTGACTTGCCCATGGCCCCCCCTTATCTGTCGAGCCTGCAGTTGTCTAGGGAATTGGAAATTGTGTTCATTTAAAGGCCGGCAAAAAAATAAATAAATAAATAAATAAAAATTTTTTAAATTTATAAATGTACCGTCCTTATCTAGACATATTGAGTGAACCACGCAACATACTGCTGAGTAAGGCTATGCTCCAAGGCTGGATTTTTGGGTATTTGCATTATTACAAATGTCAGTGGGATTTTGAATGAGGTTTTCTTATTTCTGGAACAGAAGCTAGAAGTTCTGGTTTGCTGACTGGCCAAAACAGCAAAGGCAAAGCAGGTGAACTAGCACTTTCATTTATGAAAAAGTTCGTTGCTTTGACCTATAGCCAAAGATCAATGTCTGATTAGCAAATTAAGATAATTTGTTGCCTCTTGATTTTCCTGCAACTTGGTTGCCACAATTGATGGCAAGCTTCACAGAAAGAGGGTGTTATTTCCCCCCTCCTTCCTCTCCTTCTCATCCACCCTGTGTCTTGAGAGGTAGAAAAATAGGCTTGCCGTTTGAGCAGCTTATCTACAGCAACATATGAGGGGAGCCGCCCAGTGAAGTTTCAGGAGAATGTCTTGTTTTAATTGCTTCTTTAAAGCCTGAGCAGCTGAACTGAGGGAGAGGGTACATCTGTAAAATAGCATGGAGGCTTCATAGTGTACTGTGGGGGGAACAGCGGGACTCTGCCCTTACACTTACAAAGAGCTTATTCATAGGTGTTCATAAGTTGCTTCACAACACAGTAGCACTGAGTGGGGCTTTATGGCTTAAACTTCCTTTTAAATATTTATAGGTTGCATAAGAAGAAACGTATAAGCTGTTGAACTAATGGTAGTCAAATTTTTCTGAAGCATACGAAGTATATATTTAATGAGATAGTTGAACTTATCAGGGACGGCGTGTACACACTTTGTGACAGATTAAAAATGCACCACAATAATGCTTTTCACTATTTCTTTCATGGTAACAAAATTTTGGGTTCACTTTAATCCTACATAAAATTTTGCAATGTAGAATTTCACTCAGAAAGCTTGTATAAACATGACTAGTTGAGGAGCTCCAAACATTTTAGTGATATGTTCTAACTTTAAAAAGAAAACCCAAGGACTCTGGGACTGTAGGTTCATACTGTATGTGTGGCCGAACCTAGAGTTAAATGAGACGGTCTGGTCTTCGGAGGATTTCCTATTTGTGTCACCAGCGTCACAAAGCGCCGCTCCTGTTGCCTAGCAACTTGACAGCTGCAGTTGTAATTTGTATCGTTAGCTATTCCAGTGATTGAAACCCAATACTTACATTTAAAAGTGTAATCCTGCTCGGTTGCTGTTGACGGTACGTTTGGTGATGCCATATTCTTTTGGGTGCAATGAATCTTGGGATAGGTTGGGCCGCAAAGGATCCAGCCATTGGATCCTCCAAATTTGGGAAAAGAAGGCCGCATTTCTCGGCCGCATTTGAAGGAGCCTTCGAAATGGGACAGCCTTGTGACGCATTCGGTCTTCGAATGCAGCATCCGAAGGATGTGGCCCCTATATTGAGACACAGCTCTCGTCCTCTGCTCGGAGGGTAAGGAGCTCCCGGACCTCGTTGTTTCCCCAAAACATTTTCGGTTGCCGTAGGTTAGCAGCTAATTTCTCCCTATTAATCTTGTAGTTAGCTGCTAACTGCTGCTAGCTGCTTTTTAAATCCATGGTGGTGGGTCGCACACACGTCGTCATCAAAAGGTCACACCGCTGTCCCGTCCTGCCCTGTCCCCCATTCACACAGACGTCGATTCAGCTCTTTTACTACCTCTGCTGCGGGCTTAACGGGCGGAACAACAATTCCCCCCATTCCGTGTTTGAAGGTTTTATACAGACACAGAGGCGGAATAACAGCGCAACATTCCTGCCTTGAACAGGCTGTATAATAAGGGGCTTTAGACTGTGTGAGCACATAGTAGCACTGGAGTGAATGTCTCCACCGACGATGGCTCCCTGGGGCTTCATGTATCAGTGGCTGCTCTGCTTAAGTCAAACACGGCTTCAAGTCATGTTATTCACACACACATACACACACACACACACACACACAGGAGATTATCTCAACAAATAATGTGCCCAGCAGCTTGTATTTTTGTCGTTGTCACTGCAAGTGAAGAAGAATACTTGCTGTAGGTCTCTTTAGTATATAACCTCTACAAGGCAGCTTACACAAAAGCACAGTAATATCAGCAACGAAACAACAGTTTATTTACAGTCTGGAAATGTTATAAATTCTTTATAGTCTAACAGTTACTTAACGTTAAACAGATTTTAGGACAAATGTGTCAGTTTACCGGTGTATTAGACTGTTATTCGTTTCCCATTTACAACCAATAGTTAATGTTTTTTTTATTTTTTAAAAAGAACCTTGATCATTCCATAACCTTAACCTGGTGTTTATTAGTGACGAAGAAGATCCCCTAACCTAAATCACAATGTTTCTCTAGCCTTAACAAAGTACTTATTTTTATCCGAGCCATGATCTTTCCCTGAACCTAACCAAGTTGTTTTTCTTTGTGTTTAAACCTAACCAAGCCTTAACCACATCATAACATTTATTTTTCAGCAGTGATGTGTAATGATTTTGGAAGGCACAGACAAATTATGCAGTCCAGCTGATAGCAGCGTAAGATCAGAAAACGCTCGTGTGTCACTCTAGAGGTCATGGACAAACGTATCAGTACCAGTAGACCTGTAAACAGACTTTGATGTATGTCTTCATACCTTTCATGAATATTTATGCAAACACATTTAAGGATCTCTTCAATAGACCCTTTTACAGCCGATGTCATCAAAAATATGCGTGCGCATTTTGGCAACGGAAGTGGCGTTTTGCCCCAACCACCCAGACGAGTTAGCAAGTTTTAAACATTGAATTAAAACTGTTACCAGCATCAAAATGTCTGGCTGTTGCGTGTTCGGTTGCCAGAATCCATGTGCCAACAGCGTACTCAAGTTCTACGGAATTCTGACAGGATCACAACCGTTTCAGAGCAACCGGCGGCATCTATGGCTGCAAGCTATTAAACGCGTTGACTACCACAGGACTGAGGACAAAATCAAAAATGCTCGTGTTTGTAGCGCCCATTTTATATCAGGTAACGTTGTTAATGTACTCTTTGATTTCACCGGAAAGTCAGACCATAGGAAAAGGAGGAGAGATGACATAGTAAACACCCCACCAAATCAACCTGCTCCTTCTGAAACTCCCGAACAAGAAGCATGGATCAATGTCCTGGTATGAATACATTTTCTTAAAATTAATTGATTTATTGTGAACTTGTGTCTGCCATGGTTGCTGCATATGCTAACTGTTCACTTTTCTATATTAAAGCTGAAGAGGATATGCCAGTCCCAAGGAAGGAGTATGATGATCTTAACCTGAGCGAACTTCAGGATGAATATGTCAACCTGCAGCAGGAGTTTGACACACTACAGGCTGAAAATGAAAAGCTAAAAGAGGAGCTGCAAAACTCTACGTTTTCCTATGCAACTGTTAAGTGCAACATTGGACAATTGATTTTTCTCACAGGACTTACCTCCATGATCTTTGAATGGCTGCTTACAAAAATAAGGGGCAGCGTAGAAAGAATTAGCCAAAAACTTACTCTAGAGGACCACCTTTTGGTTGTGTTGATGAAATTAAGACTGGGCCTAAGCAATATTGACTTAGTATATAGATTTAAGGTATCAAACAGCACTATATCAAATATTTGTCAGAGATGGATACCTGCTATGGCCATGGTCCTCAAGCCACTCATTAAATGGCCAAGTAAGGGAGCCATACTGAAGAATATGCCCAAAATCTTCAAGTGGAATTTTAAAAGATGCTGGTGCATAATAGATTGTAGAGAAATTCTCATAGCTAGACCCAGTAATCTGACTGCCAGGGCCCAGACATGGTCAAATTCTAAACACAACAACACCATCAAGTATTTGATCGGCATCACTCCAGCTGGGGCGATTTCATTCCGTCTCCTGGGTGGGGTGGACGGGTTTCAGACAAACAGATCACTAAAGAATCAGGTTTCTTAGATCTTTTGGAGTCTAAGGATGAGATTTTAGCAGATAGAGGATTTCTAATCAGAGACAAGCTTGCAGCTTATGGTGTCACCCTTCGTATCCCTCATTTCACAAAAGGAAAAAAGCAACTCTCTGCACAGGACGTGGACTCATCTAGACAACTTTCTCGTGTTAGGATCCATGTGGAACGAGTCATTGGTCGGTGGAAGAACATTAAGATTTTGCAAACAGTTATTCCAGTGTCACAGGTTAACATACTAGATGATGTTGTGACTGTGTGTGGTGCCCTCGCCAACCTCTGTAAGAGTGCTGTTCCCAAAGTCAAAGTTTCCAAATTAGTAAATTCTGTGAATTATTTATTGTCATTCCACAAACAACATAGCATTGTTTCTGGATTTCTGGATGTACTGTTATTACTGTAGCGATGTTTTTAACGTTACAAAAAGAGATGTGTACCATTTGAAAAGAAATGACTCTGTGATGTGTACAATAATATATCGGTGCCATTCAAGTGACTCACATTATGGAAGAGTACAATTTTTATCTTAAGCCTTTTGCCCACAAGTTTTTAAGGTATTTCCCTTCAGAAGAAATCAGTCATAGAAATACTCCTTGATAATTGTAAGTAGCAAAATATCGCTAATGGATATGTATATGCATACAGACAGCAGTCAATAACAAGAAATAACATTAAATGTAAGCACAAGGTTACAAATGAATTCATTGTTTCCAACATTGTCAATGAAAGCATTCAGGCATCAATTCTGACATTCCCTACGTAACCATGTTGCTGGCTTCCTTTTGATCTGTACACAGCTGTAGTGAAAGTGGTTGTTGAATTTGACACAGTTGATCATTTTGCCAAAATCTGGCCTTTCACAGTCCAAGGCAGGGTCATGTCATCTTGTAAGTAGTCACACAAACATGGAGTTGTATTTAATAGTAGTATGGGTATGAGTGCTTCAATGAATCACTTGTCCAGACAAAACTGCTTGTCTTCTGTACTTCCCTGAAGGCCATCACGGTACTTGTAGGGACACTTTATCTCTACCACCTCTTTTGCCACAGCAGGTACATCTTGCTATCCCATCTGGCGATGATCCAAGGTGTGGCTCAGAAGGCCGGACCACTAAGCCACAGGAGCTGACCCTGAAATGCTGATGACTTCGGGCCATATATGCAGTGTAGCCTTGTCTTGTCGTTCCCTCCATGTTTTCACCCCAGAGCACAGATGGGACATTTAACTGTGTTTTGTTGTACTGAATTACATCCGTTAGGCATGTTTTGCTGATCTTGTCAGTTGTGGTCGCATAGTGAAATTTGGTGCTTGTGATTCGACCCGCCTATATAGGTGTGCCAGTCCTTTGACTTTGACTGTTGCCGTGTTACAAATTCCAGTTTCTCACATTGATGAGGTTTTAGTTTAGTTTTTAGTCTGTGAAATTTTTCCTCACTTTTCACCTGTATTTCCTTTTTGTGAGAGTTCCCTGAGTGTTGTATAAAGCAGTCAAGGGCTCAGATAAGTCTGGTAGTTCCTCTGTATCAGTGTCAGATGATGCAGTTTCCGTGTCGCTATTCTCCAGACTTGTCAGCATTGCAGCACCTGGGTCCACAACCTGCAGTTCCCGAATTTCATCGTCTGTCAACTCTGATGACAGGGCAACAAAAAAACACAATTATTGTGCTGCATAATATTCACATTTTAAGAATCTTGACTGAATTCTTACTCAAATCATTAAGCAGAGCTTAAACAAATGCAGGTGCACAATAGGTAACAGACAATCTAATATTCAGAATCAGTCATCTGAAGGCAAATACACAGATGGTCAAACTAACAAAACATCATATGATATTGACATTACTCAAACTGTGTCTATAGGCCTTTATGATTTTCATCTCTGCATTACCAAGAACTCCTTCTTTCTCAGGCTAGATTATGGTGTTAAAAGACTAAGGAGAAATCTTGAAAATGAATTAAATGCACTATGGCAAAAGGAAACTTATCTAGGCTCTGTCAACTATTACGCCTCTGGGTGTGACACTGTTCTTCCTAGCAGTTCTTGAAGCTGCTAGAATCTGCCAGCCTAGCCTCTTTGGTTTGTGGAAGCTGATTTCCCTCCCTGGCTTGACTTCATTCCAGCTTATGTCTTTCCACATGCACACTCCAGAAGTAACTGCTGCTTTCTCTGTCCTTCCCATCCTGACACAGAGCTCAACTTTGAATAATATTGCAGCTGCATGGCTGCAGCATGACCCAAGCCTGAAATGTCAAAAAAGACATAATAAAACATATTGGCTAATCCAATATATATGTTTTAATGTTATGATGTTATGTTAGGGCTTGAAATTAACACTTGCTCTCAGCCAAATTTTGTCTGTGGCTAAGAAGTCTGTAAATTCTTGACATTTTAGCATGTATTCAACCTAAGCTCAATCAGGATTTGACTGCAAATAAATGATATTGCCACTGTATGTAATTCATGAAAAAGTTAGTTTCATACCCTGGTTATGACTAAGTTACAGGGCAAGACACAGGATTTTTGATATGGTGGGGAAAGTGAAAGGGAATGAAATGTCAGTAAAACAGAAGTAGAATTCACATTTGCATAACAACTATATCACCAAGCTCTGAACTATGCTAGTTAGAAAGTCAGCAACACAAAATAATACTTACCCTGCCATGCAGATACAATTCGCTGTTAGGACGTAGTTTACTGCTTTGTTAATTATAACCCAAGCCTCATACATAGTTGTCTTGTGTCCTTGTCTTTGACTGGGGAGTATTTCTGATTTCAAGACACAAAACTCTGAGTCTATGTCATGGTTTTTGACGTTCTGTACATGACCACAGATAACGTAGTCGTAAGCATCTAGTGACTTGTATGCTCGTAGTTTCTCGCTGGT
>LKNJ01003333.1:0-50334 GCA_002120245.1 Maccullochella peelii
TTTTAAAAGGTTTTAATAAAGATTTCTTACAAACGGGTTTCTCGAGTAGCAAAGCAAGAGCATGACATGAAGGCTTGATCAGAAGCTACGATCTAGCAATGAGACAGGGGAAACGCAGACCTCACACACACACGGTAATGGGGAACAGGTGGAAACAATCCAGGCGGGGCAGACAATCACACAGGCGGGAAACACACAATGGCAGGAAGTTAAGGGACCTGAAACGAGAGGGAAGGTTAGACTTTCCAAAATAAAACAGACATGCCAGAACAGGAAACAAACATGACAGACATGGAACTTAACACAACCGACGAGACATGACAGTACCCCCCCTTTAGGACCGGCTCCTGACGGTCCAGCTTGATCTGGGTGACGACGATAGAATTAGTCGATCAGGCTCTGGTCGACGACGAAGCTGGCAGGAATACACGACCTTTCCTCAGGTCCGTACCCCTCCCAGTCCACCAAAAACTGTCTTCCCCGGCCCCTCTTCTTCACCACCAGCAGTTTCTTGACCGCATAGACAAGCCCCCCGTCTACCATCTTGGGCGGCGGCGGCTGTTTGGTGGGTGGCACCAGCGGGCTTTCATGGACTGGTTTTAACTTGCTCACGTGAAAGGTGGGGTGAACCCGGAGGGACCTGGGGAGTTTAAGTTGCACAGACACTGGGTTAATAACTTTGGAGACCGGGAAGGGACCCACAAACCTGGGAGCGAGCTTTCGGGTGTGGACGTGGAGAGGTAGGTCCGTAGTGGACAACCAAACTCTTTGTCCCGGGGCGTAGGTGGGTGCAGGTCGGCGACGACGGTCGGCTGCCATCTTCATGCGGGCCTGCCCCCTAAGGAGCATCTGCCGTGCAGCAGCCCAGACTTTTCTGCATCTCCTCATCAAGGCATGGGCTGACGGTACCGTCACCTCTTCCTCATTAGTGGGGAAGAGTGGAGGCTGGTACCTGTAGACCACTGTATGCTTTTTGCACAACCTTCTCTATCTGCCAAGTTACCGATCCTACCACACGTGGTAGGATGGTTTCAGGCTCCTTGGCAGTGGGTTCCGGTTCATACAGGCAGGACAGAACATCCGGTTTGGTGTTCTGCGACCCCGACCTGTAGGAGAGGGTGAACTGGAACCGACTAAAGAAAAGTGCCCACCTTGCTTGACGCGAGTTCAGCCGTCTTGCCAATTCTAGGTTTTTATGATCCATCCAAACGATTAACGGCTGCTCCACCCGCTCCAGCCAGTGACGCCACTCCTCCAATGCCACTTTGATGGCCAGCAACTCCCGGTTCCCGACGTTGTAGTTGCGCTCGGCTGATGACAGTTTACAAGAGAGGAAGGCACATGGGTGGATGCGGTTGTCTGTGGGAGAACGCTGTGACAAGACTGCCCCGATGCCCTCGCTCGAGGCGTCCACTTCCACAATGAACTGCAGCTTAGGGTCCTGCATGGTCAAGACAGGGGCTGTGGTGAAGTGTCTCTTCAACCGTTGAAATGCCTCCTCAGCCTGCAGTCCCCACTGAAACTGAACCTTTGGAGAGGTTAGTGCATGAAGCGGCGCCGCCACGGCGCTAAAGTTCCTTATAAACTTTCTATAAAAGTTAGCAAAACCCATGAACTGTTGGACTTTCTTACGTGACGTGAGAGGCGGCCAGTTGGTGACTGCACTAACCTTCTCCGGGTCCATCTTAACTTGGTTATCAGCCACGATGAATCCTAGGAAGGAGACTGAGGAGGCATGAAACTCACACTTCTCTGCCTTCACATACAGATGGTTCTCCAGCAGGTGAACCAGGACCTGACGGACATGGCGATGGTGGGTCACAGGATCAGGAGAGAAGATGAGTATATTGTCCAAGTATACAAAGACAAAGTCATTGAGGTATTCCCGAAGGATTTCGTCAAGGACTGGAAAACTGCAGGTGCATTGGTGAGTCCAAAAGGCATAACTAAATATTTATAGTGTCCTGTGGGTGTATTGAAACCCGTCTTCCACTCATCCCCCTCCCTAATCCTCACCAGGTGGTAAGTGTTCCGCAGGTCCAGCTTGGTGAAGATTTGAGCCTGCTGGAGCAGCTGGAAGCCGGAGGATATTAGTGGAAGCAGGTACCTGTTCTTGATCGTGATGTCGTTTAGGGCGCTGTAGTCGATGCACGGCCGGAGTGATCCATCCTTCTTCCCCACGAAGAAGAAACCGGCTCTGGCCGGTGATGAAGATGGGTGGATGATGCCGGACCTCAGCGACGCTTCAATGTACTCCTCCATGGCCTTCCTCTCTGGGCCGGAGATGGCATAGAGCTGGGCCTTAGGGATAGACGCCCCTGGCAGGAGGTCTATGGCACAGTCCCAGTGGCGGTGAGGAGGCAGAGAGGTGGCTTTGGCCTTGTTAAATATCTCACGTAAATCATGGTAGCAAGGTGGGACTTTGGATATGTCCGGATAGTCGTTGTGGACCGGTTCTGGTGACGTTGCTCTCACAAGCTCCGATGACCTGTGGACAGAGGAAGGCACAGCGAGACAAGAAACATGACAGGCAGGATCCCATTCTTTTATCTTCCCAAGTTATATAGGGGTAATGTTTCTTCAACCAGGGATAACCTAAAATTAGGGGATGTTGAGCACAGTCAAAAATGTGAAACTGAAAGGTTTCTCTATGGCATGAGTCTATGGTTAAAATGACAGGTTGAGTCTGGTGTGTAACCCTGCTAAGCAGCTTCCCATCCAATGATCTAGCACTAACCGGGTGGCTGAGAGCGTGTGTCTCCAGTCCTAGACTCTTGGCTAAATCTTTGACCATGTGTCTATCAGTGCTTGTAGTGGAGTGGTATTACCGTTGATGGACAGGGTCACCGAAGTAAGAGTCCGATGAAGACAGCCTGTAGTCTTGGATTGACTCACCAGCGCCCTCCTCCCACCTGGTGAGCCTCCTCTTTTAGCGGACAGAAGCCCACCCGATGCCCAGACTGGCCGCAGTAGAAGCAGGCCCCCTCCTTTAGACGACGCTGTCGTTCATCCGGGGCCAACTTGGTGCGTCCCAGCTGCATGGGCTCCTCCCGCACAGAAGATGGTGCTTGAACCTCCGCCCCTGCAGTCGTGGACCTTGTGGAACGGTTGAACTCCTGGAAACCCCACGGCACCCCCTGAGCCTCGGAGGACCTCTTCCAGGACCGACGTCACTCTGCCTCCCTCTCCTGGAGACGGTTGTCAATGCGGACCACCAAATCTACTAGACCCTCGAAGTCTTCAGGGATCTCATGGGGTGCTAGCTGGTCTTTCATTCCCTCGTTGAGTCCGTTCACGAAGGCATCTTTGATAGCTGGTGGGTTCCAGCCACTGTCGGCTGCAAGGGTGCGGAACTCCATGGCGTAGTCAATAACCAGCCTGGATCTCTGCCTCAACCCCAGCAGCGCTCGAGAAGCCTCTCAAGCTGGGGAAGAGTGGTCAAACAACTTGGATAAAGTCTGAGAGAATAGCTTGCTATCTTGGCAAATGGCGGCTCCTCAAGACCACTCCACCGTGGCCCACGCCGCCACCCGCCCGGTCAGGTGGGAGACCATGAACGCCACCCGAGCCTGGTCAGAAGTAAAGGCAGCAGGATCATTCTTGAAGTGTAAGTCATACTGAACCAAGAAGGGTCGGCACCCACCAGAATCCCCTGAATATTTCTCCAGAGGAGCTAGGCGGACAGGGCGAGGAACGGCCGCTGGCAGTGATGTTGGCGCTGATGAAGCCGGCTTGGGCGAGGCGAGATCCTGTGCAGCCAGGTGGCTTACTTGAGTGGCGACGGATAATTGGATCTCCGTCTGCCGCTCGGTGAGTTCTTTTACTCCGCGGCTAATGGAGCACAGCCGAGTCTCGTGCTGGTGAATCATTGTTCCCTGAACTGAAAGAGCCGATCCATGTCTGGCCAGATCGTACCGATACGCTGGCAGACAAAGCAGGTAGACCCAAATACAGGACGCCGGTAACAGGCAGACTTTTAAAAGGTTTTAATAAAGATTTCTTACAAACGGGTTTCTCGAGTAGCAAAGCAAGAGCATGACATGAAGACTTGATCAGAGGCTACAATCTGGCAACGAGACAGGGGAAACGCAGACAATATATACACACAAGAGGTAATGGGGAACAGGTGGAAACAATCCGGGCGGGGCAGACAATCACACAGGTAGGAAACACACAATGGCAGGAAGTTAAGGGACCTGAAACGAGAGGAAGGTTAGACTTTCCAAAATAAAACAGACATGCCAGAACAGGAAACAGAAACATGACACCTGAAACTTAACACAACCGACGAGACATTACAATTGTTGCATCTACCATCTCAAGGTTTTTCGTTGCTGACAGACCATGGCTGTATAGGGTGTTGGCCATGAACTGTAAGTTCTTGTGAGTTTTACACTGACAGGTTTCGCAATCAGCCTCTGTGGGCACCACAACCCAAAATGGTCTTAAGGTGCAGAAACATGAGTAAAAGACCTGACTCATTTTCTGAAAGGAACTTCAGGTGCAGATTCTTTAGCGTGTTGGTTAGCAAACGTTTCTGTTTTTTCTTCTTCTTTTGAGTGACAGTTTGGTTTCGTCCTGTTGTCATCCGGCTGACGTCATCTCTTAAAAAGAAAGCCTTTACTTTCTGTTTGCATTCAGCAGACAATCTGTTGCTCTCCTGTCTTTCAAAGGTCATGAGCCCTCCATCTGGTCTTTGACCTCGCTTCTTTGAAAAGCCCAGAGTCACCTCTGTAGCCCTCTTCAGCCTGTATTTCTTTACAATTTTTCCAATTGTTGTTTTTGCAATAATTTGCTTCTCCTGTTCCTTCTTAGTGTTTTTGTATTTATTTCTGATGTCCTCAATTATTGTATTGGAAAAAGTTGTATTGGCACCGAAACAAGTATTGGCACTGAACAAATGTTTCACTGAAAAATTAAATCCCCAGCTAGCAGAAATGACGAACGGTGGAACAAACGAAGTAACTGTGAAGAGGGAGAGTGATAAAAAACGAGGAAAAAAAAGAGTTTACCTCGGACTGGCATTCACTCAATGGAGAGAGCTGCGGGACTTGAGAGGGTTCCAAATCAACAACCGGGTGTTTTACTCTGCCTCTATCACAGCACTGAGATCAGGGTTTCTAGTTCGAATTGGGATTCTTATGGTTATTTCTTGCTTTGGACCAGCCCAGCTACTGTCCAAAACAGAAGTTATCTCAGGGCACTATAGAGCAGGTCTAGACCATAATGTTACTCTTTATATTATTATTTACAGAGACCCAACAATTTCCACCACGAGCAAGCACTAGACGACAGTGTTTTCTTCTACTCCCCCATCCACCCCTACGCCCACCCGTTGTAGTCACGTATTTGTTTGTGCGAAGAAACACTCAAACTATGTTATTACTCAATATAAAATGATGAAAATGACTATTTTACTTTACCTCTTCTGTGAACATGCTTCTTTCTTCTCTTTTATTTCCAAAGTGTAGTTGATCGTTTCTTCACGGAAAATTGGAAACAAATGCAGTGTGTCCTGTGTTGTTGGTAGTAGCTAGGCTCTGAAAGAAACTGAAAGCGATCCGCTTGACTTTGCAACAGCAGCGCCAACAATAATACCACTTGGAAACGCTAGGGGGGCTAAACACTGAAAAGTTGTCTATTGCCACTTTAAAGTAGTACCAATCTTCTCAAGTGTCCCTTTAAAAGGTTTTAATAATGGAACCACATACAGCTTTTGTAGCTGTGACCTACAACGACTTGTTTGCAGCTGACAGTATAGGATTATGTTAAAAGTCCTTTCCAGTATGCACATTTTATATATTTTTATATTATGTTTCAGGGTATTTGCACTGCAGCAAGTTTTGCAGGGTTTTCTTTTCAGGTTGGTCCATTGTCCAAGTGCATTACACACAAGAGCACTCAAATAAATTTTAGATTCCAAATTTTACATGTTACAGACAGAGGTTGTCAGTCAAAAAAATAATAATAATGCGGGCCAAAAAAAAAATGGCTTGGTGCTTTCAAACAATGATGCAACTCCACTGTAATCCACTTTGTGTCCCTTCCGCTTTACTGTCTCTCTGTTCATCTGGCTTTCTCTGTTCATCAATATCCTGTTTACAGAGTTCTTTACCTCTACGTAAGAGATAAAAAGAGAGAAGGCATACAGTAGATGAAATGCAGACTTTTATTTCAGACAGTTTTCTGACACATACAGTGTATATGCTGGTTGTCTGTGGAAAAGTTTGTACAAATATTCAGAAAACTGCTTGCTTGGTTAGTTAACATTACACAGTATTGCTACACGTTGCTTCTCTTCCTCGTCAGCCTTCACCAGTCTGTCAAAACTCTACCTGAATTCTTACCGGTTCTTTTAGTGTGACCGATGTACAACAGCTCTTTAGCGTCTTAGCAGTGACGGCAGGGGCGTAAATATGGACAGTGCAGGCAGGGCCCCTGGGGTGGGCCTTTCAACAATGTGTTGGTAGAGAACGGGCCCTTGCGAGTCGGAAATATGCCTGTGTTCAAAGAAGAACTCACATTAAATTAAATATGGTGCCATTTGATATACAGTATATGCCCTCGAAAAGGCAAACCCATCTCCATCATAGTTTTCTTTTTTGGGAGGTAAAATAGTCAGTAGCAATCTATAACAAAATTATATGCTTATTTCTAGCCTAAGTAACTCATTCGACAGTACAATCCAACACATTGTTGCTAATATAAAAAATTCGCCACTCACCCCTGCAGGCGGTCTATTACTCCTTCAAGCTCGGGTCTTCTACCAGAGGCCTGGGAGCTTGAGGGTCCTGTGCAGTATCCAGCACATAGATCTCTGTCCAGAAGAGTGCATTCCTAGGAACAGCTAAGATACTGCGCAGGACCCTCAAGCTCCCAGGCCTCTGGTAGAGGACCCAAGTTTGAAGGAGTAATAGACCGGCCGCAGGGGCGAGTGGGGGATTGTTTTTATTATATATATATATATATATACACAGTATATATATGCAGGCTGGTGTATGTGCTTCATAACTAGTAACTAACATGCACTAGGGCCTGTCGTAACTCCCTTATGCCACTGAGCGGCGGTGGTGACTTTTGTGTATGATGTCAGCATATTTATTGTACAGACATGCATTGTGAAAGGATCAGGTTCGTTTTGAGGTTGCCAATGCCAGAGGTTGATGGGGATGGGTTTCGATAGCTGGTTCCATTTTGAATCCGGATTCATTATGTCTATCAAATCTTTCATTCACAATCTTTTTTGCGGTCTCTTACTGACACAACTGTTAACAAGACTGAATGAGAACGTTTAAGTTAAGGTGGTCGGCCATGTTCAAAGTGTTTATATACTTCACCAAAGTCCACCAAATAACTGCAATATTTGTGGAGGGAACTCATTACAAATAGGGGAATGACAAGTCCCTTGCTTAAATATGTATCTACCATCCATCATGTTAAAGTAAGAGAAGGACGAGTGCTCCGCCTCAGCCTACTGCCGGTGTTACACCATATTCTGTGACCCGTAGCAGTGCAACAACCATGTGTGCTGAAAA
Organism: Maccullochella peelii; assembly: GCA_002120245.1. Lineage (NCBI taxonomy): Eukaryota > Metazoa > Chordata > Actinopteri > Centrarchiformes > Percichthyidae > Maccullochella > Maccullochella peelii. The sequence continues at coordinate 7,536 of LKNJ01003333.1, forward strand.
ATCTGTGATTAATTTAGCCGATATTTGCTGAATGATAAAGCAGAATTAATATTGTTTCCACCGTGCTGTTTTGTACTTCTGCAGCTGCAGCACAGCCCCACAGTGAGGAGCAAACAGCTATTATCCCCTCGCAGCAAAAGTATAAATGAGTCACAGAGCAGTGACAAAATATGTGGTGGAAGCCCAACACACTTCTACACAATCCCTGTGGTTTAGGTGATACTAAGTGAAATAAAAACAGTACTTTCTTCTTTTTAAACTAAGAAATGTCTTCATTCCTCACCAAACAAACTACCTAAAAAGATTTGATAAGGACTTTGAAAGGATTAGTTAAGCAAATTCGAAACTGGATTCAGATTCAATAAAATGCTATAGAAACCCCATCATGGACTGTAACTCAAAAAAAAAAAAAGATTAATAAAATCAGAGTTTTTTTGCTTCATTTGAATTATGTCAGGCTTATGTCAGGTTGTGTGTCTTCTCTAACTGATTGCTTCAATTTGTCATAGAAAGAAGTCAATTCAGACTTTGTAAAACTTTACATTTTCTACAGCCTGGTGAGAAGCAGAAAGAACTATCTGATGGTTGGCCCTTTTCCAGGAACATCCTGCCTTTCCTCTCCGTTTCTCCCCACACTGTTCTCAGTTTGTATTTATTCCTGGACCAGGAGGCACAGACTGTGTGTGTGTGTGTGTGTGTGTGTGTGTGTGTGTGTGTGTGTGTGTGTGTGTGTGTGTGTGTGACTGTGTGAAAAGCAGGTGCATTTCTGACCCAGGTGTACGTGTTCAGCGTGAACATGACCCAGAAAGTTCCTCTGATGATTTGTCTGACATGAGTTAAGATTAAACACACACACGACAAAACAATAAATTAGCTTCTACGGAATACATTATGTAACTTCACAAACACAAACACTGGCCACTAATGCAAAAATCTGAGCAGTTCATGTCTTCATTGTCACTAACTTGGTGACAATCGATATACAGTACAATTAATGAGAGGAGATCATAGAGACTGATCATTCTCTAGTATGAAATCGGAAGTCATTACATTTCTGCCCACAATTGTACTACATTGTTAAGGCCTGTCACAGAAGCATTTAAAATGGTAACATTTTTCAGTGAAATCAATTCATTCCTATGGAATCGCTGTGATTACTGGATTTGCTGCAAGGCGAAGTAAATCCACGTGAAGTTTTCGCTTCGAGTTCAGTACATCTATACAAATACATCTTTTGAAAAAACTGTGATCTTGTCCCGTTAGTGACCGAAACACAAGCCTGCTAGTTTGCAGAGTTAAAAATGCATTGTTTATCCTTGAGGCCTAATAAATGTATTGAATGCATTTTCTTCACCATAAAATATTTGCAAATTTTTTGAAAGAATTTGAAAACTACTTTTTTTACACCCATGTTTGCTTATTGTCTTTTTCTTCCCTGATTTTTTTGGCAAATTGCAAAAAAATTTTGCCAACCATGTATTTATGGTCAATGGACTTCTGTAGCAGTTTTTCAACCGCTTTAAAAAGGTGCTGGCCTCCATCGGGAGCAACTTAGGGGCCCAGGATCAAACCTCCAATCCTGGGATTAATGGTTGACCCACTCTCCCTCCTGAATCACAGCCGCCCCACACTTTACCTGTGTGCATGTGCGTCCTCATGTGAGTGCATAAGATACAAACCAAACAGAGTCTTCAAAACATTACATTATACTGCTGTCTCACAGACTCAGCAACGCAGGGAAATTACAGGGACAATAAAACAGGTGTCACAGCATTACAATTTCACACACCCATAGTCACTTATGCCACGATACTGTACAAAAATCAACATATACCTGCCGCTTCCTATGCATTTGTACCTCAAAGTGAATATCCTTTCATGCTTTGTTAATTAATGAGCCTTTGTTTTACTCTGATTTATTCCCAAATTTCCATAGAAATTCACAAGGACTCAGCTGGAAGGATTAACTTTTCCAATATCCCAGACCACATTCAGAAAAATAGTCAAAACTGGGGCAACCTGCTTTCTTTTGAACTTAGGAGTCTGACTGTCAACACTGCAGACATGCACCAGGGAAAGGGATTTTTTGGTCCTAAAGTTTCTATTAAAATATAGGCCAGATAAACCACTTACATATTTGAAGCAGGACCCAAATTATATCAAAGTGACAAGCCAGGACCACAAAACAGACCCGCAATGCATTTATGTTTTCATAGTTCAGATATTTATATTTATTTTTAACAAAGTACTGACACATACAGTTTGAGGCAATGTCTATGAGCAATGCTGCTTTTCAATATACACAAATAGTGTGAACCTCAGGATTAGGAAAGTAAACTAATGAGTTACTACTGGTTTGTGCTTTTCTGCAGTATATTAAAGGGGTAGGTTGAAGCAGCGAAGCCGAGTGTTCAATATTAACCTTTAACCTAATAAATAAGATATTATTTCAATCATAACTAAGCTAATTATTCTAAATTATTGCAGGTTATTTTTATTTTAAATTATGTCACGAAGTCTTTGTCAATCACGACAAACAGAGCAGAGTCTTAATAACTGGACAGCCAATCAACCAATTATTTCTTTTTTCACTGCATCTTGATACACTCGTGCCGTTTTGCCCTGCTGCCTATGGAGTCCCGAAACTGACAAAATGTCTTGAAAGGTTATCAGACAAGTCAAAAATGTGACTGATCACATTAATAATTAATAGGCCTACTGTTAGTTGAATAACTAAAATGGAGCGTAAAAAGAAACATATGGCTTTCTAATTTTCCCTTGCCCTCCATCAGTTGGTAAACAAGCAAAAAGCTTTTAATTTTTCCTCCCGTCAGTTGATACTATTAATTTTTTTCACCATTTATCTTTCACTAGCTCATTTTATTTTTTAGCTCCTTCAATCACCGTATAAACGGTAAAATAAAAAGCATTTAAGGTGGAAAGCTAACGTGGTTAGCTAGGTAATGCTATATGGAAGTTCACAGTCACCATGCTTCTATCTTCACAGTATTATTTTCATCTTAATATAGAACAGATAGAAAAATACAGAACATCACCAGACTTATGGCTTAAGAAGTTCATGGATTTAGAGTAGTGGAAGTCTATGCCCTCTAACATCATCACACTGGACCAAATTAACGTGGAATACACACAGCTTTTAAATACAAACAGTAAAATGTGGTCAACAAAAAAGATTATTTTCATGTTTTAGCCCTACTGGGGAAAAAGTCTTTCTAAACACTACAACCTGAAATCTTTTTTAAAATCACAACTTTTTTTCCCATCACTTCTTTGATGCTCGATCCTCACCACCACCAATCTTCTCCCTCTCCATATCTTATCTCAAAGCCTATTTCACATCTGACATGACTTACAGAGACAGACGTTTAAAAATAACATTGTCTTGGGAGAATCAAGCTGTTGAGGGTGCTGCGTGTCATGCAGTAATCTCATATTCTTAAAACGATATGGGACTGGGAGAATAGTGTGGGTGGTGTGGGTGTTTGTAAGGATTGTTGAGGACTATTCAAAGAGAGTCTTTACATGAGACTGCTGTCAGCGGCGGTGGATAGCACTATAAAGGGTGACACAGGTCACAAGCTAATCCTACAATCCTGGGTAAACTAAAATGCAAAAAGAAAAGATGAATATGGGGGAGGGTTATATATAGATGATATAAAAAGGGTGAGTCAGGGGACAGGGCTGCATTACAGGCTCTATGTCCTGTGTTTCTGCTTTATTGAAACAGCAGAAGATGCTGAATATCAGTGGGTGTGACAAAAATATTATATATTATTAAAACATGTGTCAGTCAGTCACCACCTGCAATGCTTACAGCAAGATAAACTTTGTCACACAGTACTGATTGAGTTTGTAACACTGTTTAAGGTTGGAATGCTTCCATTTATATGACTGGCAGTTAGTTTAGTAACATATGAAAATGAAGTACTATGCAAATCCACTGCTGATTGAACAGCGTCAGTCCATCACACACAAACTAAATGTTATCCTGGAATTACCAGGTGCACACAGTGCTAAACTATCAAATAAGCTATTTACTTACAATGTCTCTAAAACCAAAGGGTTTATCAAAATAAACCTCTTAGATCCCTCTATGGTGTGCAGTTTAGTGGCAGTGTCACATGTTCAAGTCCAACTAGATTACATATCTTTTCTTTTCTTCCACACTCCTTTCCATCCTACAATCTGTACTATCCAATTAAGCAGAAACACCCCCTCCAAACACACAAACAAAACGATCGAGGAAGGATTATCCTGCGATAACAGTGACTTGCAAGCTAGAAGCAAGACGTCAGCGTGGGTGAGCTCAGTTTACATCATATTTCTAATTAAGCATCCAAAGTGGCTGTCCCAGCCAAATTAAAGATCAGAGATCTGGGGGAACGTTCAGACTGATGCAATGACCCCAAAAGATCGAGAGTTTTCCTCTCTTTCAATCACCCACTAGGAAGAAGTTTCTTCATGACTATTTTGAACTTTTTACCAAAGACCTTTTCTGTAGTCCAAATACTAAAGGCTCACAGACATTTGGCATATCTTGGCTCATTAGCTCATTTTTTTTGTCCAGATCTTGATATTTTTACCCATATCTCCATATACGCAGTGCTTTTCAAACACTGCCAAAGGGTGAGCTCAGACGTGCCTTCACATTTTTCTTATATGTAGAGAAACTCTCTTGACAAAGTTGATGCAATTTGCTGGGCCAGCAGCCATTTTTACTGTGACATATTTCTTTAAATAACTGCCCTGCCATCAGTGTGACATTTCTCAGCAATTTGACTTTTGGTGTGAATGGAGGAGGCTTCTAAGGTTAAAAAAGAAGAAGACAGATGTGAACTTCAACTGTTCAAAGACTCCCAAGCATATTCAGCTCTAAGGTTTATTGTTGGGTTACGCTAAGCAAGTAATGCTTAATTTAAATAGCAAAATGTTGTGAAATACTCGTATTCACTTTCTTGCAGAGAGTTAGATGAGATTGATACCACTCTCATGTCTGTACAGTAAATATGAAGCTGGAGCCAGCAGATGGTTAGCTTATCTTAGCATAAGGACTGGAAACTTGGGCAACAGCTAGCCTGGCTCTATCCAAAGGTAACAAAACCCACCTACCAGCACCTCCAAAGTTTACTAATTAACACGTTTGTTTAATCCATACAAAAACCAAAGTGTAAAAATGACAATTCATGGTTTCATTACGATGTCTTTTATGATAGTAAATGGTAAGTTACGTGTCAGTACATTAGAATCAAAGAGCAAGGGCATTTATCCAGTGTCCAAAGGAAATCTACGCTTTATTACACGTTGTACTCACCAAAGTAATTCCTGAGGTCTCAAAACGTGGTGACGTTGCTAAAAATGGTCCAATGGGGTAACAAGCACATGCAGTCAGACAATCGAAGGTTGAAAACAAACCACCAGGCTAGCAAAATTGATTTGGGAGAGAGAATGAGAGAGAGAACGGTAAAATGGCGCAAACTGTTAACATCCAGGCTTCTTGGTTCCATTGGTAAAATTTTTGCCCTATAAACTCTGTTTTCCTGTGATATGAAGGATAATTAGCGACATTACGTATAAATAAAAAGAAAGAAAGAATAAATTACGTGCTCACTTTTTATTTTAAATTTGTAGCTAATTTGGCTAAACTTTCAGCTTGGCTACAACCTGTACGATTGTCTGACTGCCTGTATTTGTTGCGCTGTTGGACCTTTTTTTTTTAGCAATGTCACCGCCTGCCGAGGTCTCAGCAATTACTTTGTTGAGTACAATGTTATACTCAAGTTAGGTACGGCTATTAACTCTACTGGTTTTGCTAAAAGCCTACTCACCAAAGCAATTAGTGAAATCTCAAAATGTGGTGACAGGGCTAAAAATAGGCTCGACGGGGCAACAAGCACAATTGGTACAACTGCAAAGATTGACAAGAAACCTCTGACAAGCCGCTGTCTCCTAAAATAAATTTGGCTTATGATAAAATTAGAATTATTATTATTATTATTCATTATGAGTTGCTTACAGCACTTTTTGTTTTACCTCCAAAAAATGTAAGCTAACCTGGTTTAAAGAAATTCTTTGACACTAGGAAATACGCTTATTTGCTTTCTTGCCACGAGTTAGATGAGAAGATCGATACCACTCTCATATCTGTAAGGCTACAGCCAGCAGGTAACCAGCGGTTAGCTTAGCACAAAGACTGGAAACAAGGAGAAACAGCTAGCCTGGCTCTGTCCAAAAGGTAACAAAATCTGCCTACCAGCACCTCTAAAACTCATCAACATTATACCTCATTTATTTAATCTGTACAATCTGAAATGTCCATTGTAAAGGTGAAGCTGCAGCAGTGTAATGTCTGTGCTGTTGGTGACCTCAGGGAGGGCGGATGTGTCCTCTAAGAAATAAATAGATCCAGAGCCTTTCAAACTCAGCACGACTAATGAAATGGCAGCAAGCGTCTGCTCTCAGCTGGAGTAGGTTGAGGTAGTTGAGGGAAATTACTTGGCATACCAGCTGTTCCATCTATCTAGCAATCACCTTTACCATGTGAAGTCTGCTCTCGACTGCTCTTAAGCTTGCAGCAGTACCACATTGTGAGGATCCTCGGAGTATTCCAAAGATCTTTGAGGTTACAGGTTTGTGAGTGGATGCTTGCTTGGTTGTTAGAACTATTTGGGCAGTGTGGGTGGAGGAAGTGAAGGTGTTATGACCTCCCTCCCTCCCTCAGCAAATATCAAAACACTTTGAGTACTCCGCTGGCCGACAGCCTTACTGGAACACGGAGAGTGAATGAATGTGAAACAGGGTGGTGCTGGAAACACATAAGGTACAGTGTGCTTTCTGTTGATTAGTAAAGGTTATTACACTGGCTGAGGAAAGGACAAGATGAGACATCTGAGCAGGTGTCAACAGACCTGGCTTTACAACAGAGAAAGTGTTTTCCAGCTCCCACACAAGACTTCTCTGATCCAAGCTGGCTTTTATCCACTTTTCCTCATCAACATGTTTTCAAAGCACTCCGACTAACGTCTCTGTTTTATTTGTGATCCAGCTTGGACTGCCAAGTCCTGTCTATGAAGATAATGAACTGTTACCAGCATTAGAGCTGAAGAACTTGACTTGGTTGACTATGCACTGACTTCTGACAGGGCAGGTCTGTCTGAATAGTATACCATGAGTGCATTTTTTTCTTTTACATTTAGTGTAAAGAGTAGTGTTATTCTGAAATGCATATTAGTTTTGGTCAAATTTGAGTCTAGTTTCAACAAGACTAATGTATGGAAGCAGATTTGTGTCAATACAATCAAGCAAAAGTAAGATAAGTTTTACTTTTGATATTCAAGAAGTTTTGTTTGATTATATTGACACAAATATGATTCCATACTAATGGAGATATTTAGGAGTTAAACAATCAAATTGTGCTTATTTAATAAGAGACCACAGGTAAAATGTAAGAAAAGCATCACAGCTAAAAATTGCATGTGTTGGGTACATGCAATATGCATTTCAAAGTGTTCCTGTTTAGAGGCGCAACATTTGAGAGGGGATGCAAACGGTTATTTTCATTATCAGTTGATCTGCCTTTTAATTTTTCTATTAATTGTTTGCCCCATAAAATATAAGAAAATAGTGAAAAGTGTAAATCACAGTTTTTCCAAACCCAAGGTGACATTTTCAAATTGCTTGTTTTCTCTTACCAATAATCCAAAACCCAAAGATATTCAGTTCATTTTAATAAAATTAAGCAAAGCAGCAAATGTTTACTTATTCACTTAAGAAGCTCCACTTAACTTTGGGTGTTTTTACTTAAAAATGACCGACAATTTATCACAATTATTTAATTTATTGCAATAATTGCCGATTCATTTTTTTTGATTGATTGTTTCAGCTGTAGAAATGTATGTAAATAGCCTCTGCACCTGATTTGTCACTGCAGACAGAGCACTGCAGCAGAGAAAATTGCGTCTGAGACTGAACATCTGAGAAAAGCAGGTCGACAGAAAGAGAGAGAAACGGTGAAAATGCTTCAGTGACAGGAGTAAAGAATATTGCGGCAAATTAAAAAGTTGCTTTACAGACGCTCTAACACAACATAAAATAGGAGCCTGTTATTTCCCAAACAACTTTAGATCTGTGTTTCCCTCTGTGTATTGAAGCTGCCAATTAAATACTCATTAAGTAGGCATAGGCATTTTTTAATCTTTTTACAGCAATAATCTAGTTTTACAATAAACTTATTCAATCACTGATCTTTTTGTTGAGCTGATCACATTTGGCTAGTGTATGCTATTTCCTCACATACGGTATAGATGTGCTCTTGCACTTTATGCTGCGCTCATGTAGTCTTAGTAAATACCTTACTAACTCTTGCAAATTTTTGCGCCCATGAGGGTAATTTACAGAAGGCTTTGTAAATATGAGGCTTAGCAAATAAGAGTCTACAGTCATGGTAGCAGTTTTGTTAGGCTGTACTCAGGGCCTGAAATGGGCTGGCAATCAGAGTACTGGCACTGATTTTTGTCCACATCAGTACCCTTACTTCTTATTGCATTACCGCCACCTCCTGGTGGGTCTAGGTACACACCCCCAAACACCCGCGTAATACTAGATTTTTTTCCCACCAGCATTCCGTGAAGACCCGCCCTACTCTGCCTCTGATTGGCTAGTCCGTTGCCTTTGTTGGTTTGGTTGGTTAGGTTTAGACATGAGGAGTGAGATGGTTAGGGTTAGAAAAAAATTTCAGTGTCAGAACCAATCAGAGGCAGAGTAGGGGCGGGTCTTTGTGGAAAACGGGTAGGAAAAAAATAACGCCTGGGTAACTGCGTCTGTGAAGTGGGATATATATAAACAAGATATGCGTATAAATATAAATATATCCAAGACACATGTGATAATCATGTCATGCAACTGCTGAATTAGGTACTGGCACCATTTTTGGTCCAATTCAGGCACTGGTTGTATTTAGGCACAGCAGGGGTTTGAGCTAAATGCTAACAACAGCATGCTAAAATGCCCACAATGACAATGCTAACATGCTGACTGTTTGCATGGCTTTTAAAGCTACATGTTCACTTGTTGCGAGTCTGATAGAGGCTAGAGCCCATCTCAGCATGCAGTGGGCAAGAGTCAGAGAGAACCCCTGGACAGACCCCAGTCTATCAGAGCACTAACATGTACAGACATACAAACACATTGACACCTACAGGCAGTTTATGGCTTCCAGTCTGCCAAACCTGCATACTGTCTCCAGCACTACTGGATACTGCATTTATTAGCTTACAATAAAACGTGTCACAGTAAAGTGTAGGGCTTATGAACATATAGCCTGTCTGAGATCAGCCAAGCTGCAACATCAGCATCACTGCTGCTAAAAGTGATGATATTCCAGGGTCTCAACCTTCCTTTGGTCATCATGGGGGATTTACAGCCATCTGCTGCTGAGCTTCTGTCTTACCCTGTATCTTTATGTGTGTGAAGACGGGGTCTTTTCTCTCTAACCCCCTTGTTGTGTATTCCTGTCACTCTTCCATCTTTCCCACAGCATATTTTACCTCTCTTTAAGTCGGTCTCTCTGACTTTCACTCGCGCTGTGATAACTCTCAACATCAAGACAAAGGTCATATTTAAAGAGGCAGTGAGACAGGGTGACTGTAAAACCATCCTGCATGATCGCTCACTGTTTGAAATACCACTGCTTTATGGCGCCTTATAGTTTGCCCGAATTTATCATCCATCAAATATTATGTCAAAACAGAAATGGAAGGCAACAAAAACAATAGAAAAAATGACCTCATGATGTAGTGCTACATGACACATAATAATAAAACATAATACAGCCAGGCTCAAATGCAGAAGAACTGACACTGATCTAATACACATGAGAATATCAGTGGGCTTGAACATGAAATACATTAACAACGAACGTGAAAAGGGAAGGGTAACGAGATGAAAGGAGATGGAAGGAAGGAAGCAATGAAATAAGGAGTAAAGCGATAGGAGGGGCGGGGGAAGAGAATGGGCCTCATTCATTCATACGCGCAGATTTGATCTTAAATTGTGCGTATGAGGAAAATACAGGTTTTTTTCTGCAGCAGAGTTTTCTTATTTCCAAAATGTTCGTATGCAAGAACAAAATTTACAAGAGCGGGGCCACTCTTAAAATGAGGGGATCAAATTTGAAAAACTAATATAAATGTTATTTCACTTTTATATATTTATTTTACTGAATTATCAATGTACTAACCACTGATAGACACCTGATAGTTAATGACAGATACACTGTCCTTCACTGTGTTACTCTTCAGGGGGGATAGGATCCTGCAGCTGATCCTAACACCAGAGACGATCTGCTGCCATTTTAGCCGACGTGCCACCAAACGCTTTAGTGGAGAGTCTCACTACACTGCTTTTTTTCTCGACTCCACTGTCTTTAAACACTGGGTCTCTTTTTGCCATAGCGGCTCGCATCTCTGAAGCATGAAATCCACTTATGCATGTATGTAAACGATATTATGAACCATAAAATAATAATGCAACCACAATGAGTTTCGGGTATATATATTATCAAGTAGGATTGAGACCCCAGAACTTCGCCTCCAATAATCAACAAAATCAGGACTTTAAAGCTGCATGAACCAGGAACCTTGAACACAATATATTATTAGACAAAGATAAGTGATTGTTTTTATTATAAAATGTAACTGTAATCAATACAGATAAAGAGAAGTAAATTAAAAGATTAAATGTATCTGGTAAAATGAAGTATTAAGAGAAGTATCTGTGATCTTGTCTGTACTAACTGAATGCACTGGGTTGTGTAACAATGAACAGTGTTGACATCTAGCTTGTGTAAACTAGGCCAGGATGTTATGACCAGGTCAGTATGACATGCTCGGCCAGAGTGACATATATGCAAAAAATGCACATTTGATAAACTTCACGTCACTTCAGCTAGAAGTGTAGGGGACATAATTGGCCATAGCAAAGAAATGGCATAGAAAAGAATAACATATTCCTGTACCTTTAAAGGACATTGTCACCTGGTTGCACATAAAATGTCATGTGCAGCCCCTCCCCACTGAAAATATATTCCTGCACATATGTGCATACAGTAGCCAATAGCCAAACCAAATTTTTCTACTTTATATAGTTATCCTTCAAAGTCTGGAAGACAGGAGAAGGAATGGTTTGGGTTTCTTTCTGTTTATGTACACTATTAAAGAAAACCAAATACAAAAGAAAGATAAGACAGTGTGCCGCTTATTGGAGTTAAAACCAGTGAAATACAACCACAAAGTATTGGCTACCACCAGAAAAAAACAACACCAGACTACCTGAAGCAGCTCCGCTTCAATTCATGTGGACTTGAATTGCAACAGAGATGTGACAGAGCCGTGGCGCAACCGAAAAGCTTCTGATGTCTTCTGTGGCTCTTTAGGGAGATTTCCAAAGTTTGAAAAAATAACCAAGGGTCTAATGAAAGATGCTTCTGAGTTGCATTATGGGAGATGTAGGATCTAGGGATTTTGGAGCTTGACCAAATACATATTCAGAGTCAGGATATCTCAGTTTATGCTGCTTGAATTTTGAGCATTCTTCTTTTAACCTGTCTCTTGTGAGTCCCCCAACTTTATGGAAGTCAGATATCTAAATCGCAGGAGTACTCCTTTAAAAAAAATGTATTCCATCAGACGCAAGTAAGATGGGAGACTGAAAAATACAGCTGAAATGCCTCCTGCATAGACAGCCTTTGAGGGACAAAGCTGTAGGTGCACAGAGATTCTCTCATCTGGATTATGGCCGTCGGACATTAAGAACTCTGTTTAGGCTCAGTTTAGAGAGATTTTGGTGACTAAAGTACAAAAAGTAAGGTGGACAAAAAGAGGATTTAGTCGTAAGAAGTAAGGGGGACATGTGCTCTTGTCTTTCTTTGTTTACTTAAATTCTGTGCGCAGTGGCAGCCACATGAGCCACCACCTTCCAACCACTGAACAGTACGCAGCAAAAGACATCTGCTGCAGCCTCTCCACTTGGACTTTGAGGCTCTTTGAGTTGCACTCGAGTGTCAGAGCGCGATTCAAATTCTGCTCTCCTACGGGTGCCCCCGGATGGCCGGCTGGCTTCGACGTTCCCTCAGCATCTGAAATTAGCGGTGGGACACTTTCTTTGAGATGGCACCTGAAGGGCCGTCTTAAGGAGGACACTGGACCATCACTCCTCCTTCAGCTTCCTCAGCTCTGTGACTGAAATGAGTCCCGTAAGTGTCTCATACTGGACTATTTTTTTCTGCCTGCAAGGACTCACACACCCTCAGGCACACATGAACCCTGATGTCTGTGTTGGTGTCTATGCTGCTGAACTTATTTTGTCATGTTTTTCCTTCTCCCAAGACAACAAATACCAACTAGCAAGAGAACACACCGCATGACATTACCTACATGTGTTTATTCAGCTGTAATACATTCATGTTTTTTAGCTAGATTGCTTATAGCAGCCTATAAGCAGCGTATATATTTATGCAATATCGTTTGGTCAGTAGTGGAAGATGTACTCAGATACTTTACTTAAGTACCAATACAACAATGTAAAAATACTCCATTGTATGTGAATGAAATATATTATTACATGATCTCATCATAGACTGTAAGATGTTACATACAGAACATCAAATGGCGATATAAAATATGATGCCTTGATATAGATCCAACTACCCAGCAGTATATAAAATAGTATATTAACATACCACTCTGAAAGGGCCCATTCTGACCAACAAATATTTTTACTTTTGATACTTTAAGTTCATTTTGTTGATAATAGTTAATAGATAGTAGTTAGAAAACAGTTTGCGAGCTCCTCCGCATCCCAGAATGCAAAGCACACCTGGCTACAGGAGCCGTTTAGCTCAAACTTGCAGAGTATAACTGGTAGTTGGGTCGGATCGTGGTCAGATCACGTTCCCACCACAAACGAAATGCTCCAGAGATTGTTTGGAACCGGACCGAGACCACCTCCTCTAAGGACAAAACAGGTTAGGTGGGAAAAATGCCCGTAGTCAGTGTGAAGAACCAGACCTGAACTAAAAGGAAATGATGTGTCTTTTTTTTCATTTGATCCAGACTAAGATTTATTAGTCTGATTTCCCTCCAAACGTAGCACAAATTTTAACTGGATTTTCAGAAAATTGGCAAAAGAACGACTGCATGGTTCCACCCACATACTGTTATGTGAATATTATAGCTGGTGGTGCTGGTGGTGCTACTTCTCCTTTTGGGTGCCAATAAACCACTGCAGAAGAATCGGACGCAACAAGTACCAGTCAAATCTCAAATTGTGGAAAACATTGTAGAAAACATGATGGAAATATGGCATTTATGTTTGTTTCATGGATTCATTTGAGGAAGGTTACAGTCTCCTTGTCGTTATTTTTTTCGTCTCTTCAGGGACATTTAAATCAGACACTTCATGTACGTCATGATTTATTCATGTCTGTTTCCATTGCGCTTTGTCACATTTTGTTTTTATCGATCCACCTCAGCCAAGTGTAAAATGTTTTTTTGTGATATTTTGAGGGGTTTTTTTTCAAATTTTAATAATAAGTTATCTAAGTTATTGAAATGAATAAGGGTCACAGGTTCAATCCTCACGCCAACCTGCTCATTTACAGTAAGGAGCTATAGATGCAGCTGCAGCTAAATGCCTGAAATGGTTCTGAAAATGCACCCTAATAACACTGCTGTCCTCTCTTTCTGCATCTAGTCGTCAGCACCTTGTACCTGGCGAGCCCCCCGTCTCATCTCAGCTCGGCTACATTAGCGCCTAATGAATGCATTTGGAATTTTTAAGTACAGCAAACGCGTCGTAACGACGAGCACGTGTTCATATATTACAGCGGCCTGCGGCGGCCCGACTAAATAAGAACAAATAGCAGCGACGCCGTAATCACCGCCAGCATTGGCTTTAATGTCGTTACCGCCGTGAGTAATTGCAAGAAATGTAGCGGGCAGCCATCAGGCGTGGAGAATGTGGATGTGTAATGATATCAGGAGATTATTGAGATTGAGTACCATAACTTCATTCTCCTCTCTTTCTCTCTGCTGCTAGTGCTCCCTCTCTCTTATCTCACACTCTCTATCTCTTATGTCTTTTTTTCCTCACGCTCTCTCTCTCTCTCTAGTCTGTCTCATTGTCCCTCTATCCCTCCTTTAGTCCCATCTAAAATTGCTCAAATCTCCTCTACTGCGTGGGAGGAAAGTCGTTTCCTCCTCCTCCTCCTCCTCCTCCTCCTCCTCCTCCCAATCTAGCTACTTCTCTCCATTTCTTCCTATTTTTTTCTCCCCTTTCCCTTCTCTCCTGTGGCCCTGTGAATCTCTGCAAGGGTGTGTGTGTGTGTGTGTGTGTGTGTGTGTGTGTGTGTGTGTGTGTGTGTGTGTGTGTGTGTGTGTGAGAGTGAGAGAGAGAGAGAAAGAGAAAGAGAGGGAGCGAGAGAGCAAGGCAGAGGCTCCTCTGATCACTAACTTGGTGTCCTACTTACTCACTCTGCAGCACTCCCAAATAACAACCCTGAGCTGTGATATTATATATCCAAAACACACAGACACTGAAATAACCACTTACATACTCACACACACACACACACACACACACACACACACACAGCAAGGAACTTATACACACTAAACAACAACAGCAATGATATTACATCCTGTACAGACACACGCCCCCGTCGTTACAATACACAAATAACACACACAACAATAACACCAAGAGGTGTGACATTGATATGAGTTGCTCTCTCTTTCACAAACACAGTCTGTTACAGTCTGTTTTGCATCTTATTTTTTTCTTTCCTTTCTCTCAACCTCCCAGCATCCTCTCTAACAGGGACCTCCCCTCTGTCCCCCTCCCATTCAGACACATGCCCAGTTGACCTGGCCCAGGTCGTACCAATCACAATGTTATATCTAACATGGGGCGGGTTTGATACAATGACTATACAGACGAGCGTTGAGGTATTTTCGTAAACAACCAAGATGGCTGCCGCTGATGTGGAACGTTCTGAATCCGCTATTGCATCAGTATTAAACCAACTAGACGGTATATTTTCTCTAAAAGAAGAATAAACAGCTGCACTTAAAGCTGTTGTTGATAAGAAAGATGTGTTTGCTGTACTTGCGACAGGATTCACTACTCTGATTGGTTGGAGGTCTATCCAATTGCATCCAGAGGCATTTTAGTCTGCGCCCGTTGATAACGGCCTTTGGAAATTGAAAATTAACTGAGAGGTTCCAGACTAATTTGCATTGGCGATGTCAGGCTACCACAGGGCACCAAAGGGAGGAATGTTCTCATTCTACACATAGTGGCTTTAATAACTAACTAACAAAGATGATTCATTGAGAGACATAAGATTCATGAAATGATAAACTTTAAAACCAAAATCACAAAATAACAAGAAGCCCCTTCATAAGTTCAGGCGATCTGCAAACAAGAGGAAAAATGCATTTCATTTTTATCTTTCTCTCCCTTTGTTACACTTTTTCTCTAATCATCTTCTGGCTGTAGCTGCTGGAGAGAGCTTAAAGGTGGACTGGCCCAATCCCCTGAGCTCTCCTTCTCCTCCTTATCCCCTCTTTTACTCCCCCCAATTCCCCTCCCCTCCTTCCCTTTCTCACTTCAAGGCCAGCAGTGGACACACACACACTATCATAAGGAAAGGGCAGCTCCCAGGAGCTCTCGCTTTTCTTCTCTCTTCTCCTCTTCATCACCAAACCAACTCCTCTTACTTTTTTCCTGCTGTCTCCTCCTCTTCCTCCTTTCTCTCACCCCTTCCTTCCTCTGTTCAGCCCCTCGCTCTCGTGGCCAGGCGGGCACAGAAACACCTTCAGTGGCGATGTGAGAGAAACCACACGAACACGGCGTCTTGCTTGTTCCCTGGCGTGTTGCTATAACATAATCAAAATGTCCTCAAGATCTCACTACACTTCATTTGCATTTGCTTCCATCTTGATTCTGACCAATACAAACCACTATGTTATGAGAAGACGCCAATAAAAAGATGGTTCTGGAAAAGTTCTAGTTGAAAGAAACACTCACAAGCCAGATCGCCTGAGAGAGGGACTGCAGAGAGACACGGCATTCAATTAATTTGCTTATTATTTGGAGGTCCTCCACACTCAGCATGTTTACTCCCACACACGGCATGTGTGAAACAAAAATAGATTTATTTTTGTTCTACCTCGACTTCCTTCTCAGAGGTTGGTGCCTTCACAAAAGCAACACACACTTTGCTACCTCTGACAACACTGGGCAGGGAACTTCTGCGTTGGAGAAAACGCCAGATAAGAGAATGGCAGCTTGACAGTTTATTCAGTCTGCTGCACCGAGAAAGCCGAAAGAAACTCAGACTTTGAAGGGATTACAGAAGCCAGTCTTTGCAATGCAGTTTGCAATGTTCAAAAAGTGCAAGGCCACGGAGCAAAATTGTGATTGTTTAAAGAAGTCACATTATATCCATAATATGAGCTCCAGTAAATTTAGTACAGCTGAGTTCAGAGGTGTTGTGTAATGAAGCAGTTTATTCAGGTTTGATTTTATTTCACCTGGGCTCAGAACAGGGTTTTTAAATTAAATTAAAGTAATTATTTATGTGAGAAAGACATCAGATCAAAGTAGACCTCATTTACTCTTCCATGGTAGACTTTTTGGACATTAAAGGGGCATTAGAGCTGAAATTAAGAATAATATTATATAACTCCTCTGCTACCACATTTATTACACTGGTGGTTGCATCATTCACTGGAACCAAGTTGTTAGTGTAACCTGTTTTTCCAGTTTTAATCATTATTTTTAATAATCCATTATATTTCTTTGCCCACTGTGACATCTGTTCAGTTTCTGGTTATACCTAGAAAATGTTCTTGTTAAAACTGTCCTTATAGAGTGTGGGGTTTTGGACCAAACTGTTCTGGGAACTCCCTGAGAGGAACTGACCGCTGGGGAGCTCCCCCCGAGAACTACATACCTTCAAGGGCTTTTTTTCTGTTTGCATTCGCACCGCCAATAGGAATGCTGAAGTGACGTAAGCCGGCCGGCGGTTGGTGTAGCAACGTCACATACAAGATTTTTATATTTGGCTTTGACGAGTCAAAATCGCGTTGTATGTTCCCCTGTCACATATACGCTCAATAAAGCCTGGATTTCACTGTCGGTCCATGTGTCCATGTTTTGGTCCATTTTTTAAGGCTACCATTACGAGTGTGTTACATGTGTTCAACCAATCACAGTACACTTACATCACTCAGGGTTCCTCTAGTGCTGGGAAACTCTGAAGTAGAAGCTAAAAAAGTCCCTCAAAACGACTTTCTAATTCTCCCTTTGAAATTTACTCAGCTGGAAGCAAGGACATGAGGATTTCTGTTTCTGTGATATTTTAGGTTAGCGTGACCAACAAACTCAACCTACGACTGTCCAACCTTTTCACACGTCCAGGTAAATGCTCACAGAGGAAGCACCCTCATCAGAGCCACCTCTGAGCACAGTGCACAGATTCCCTCTGAGGTTTTGAATGGGCTTCAAGTCGTGAGCAAATTCAAATGAATGATAGCAACATCTCCAGGCCATTCAGGCTGGAAGGAAGAGTGAGCTGGAGGGAACAGAGCCAGAGAAGAGAAATGAGAGGGGTAACAAAGGATGAGAGGGAAGGATGGGTGACTGGGGACGGGCTGAGGAGGAGGTGCTGGAGGAAAAGAGAGGGGGAAAGAAAGAGAGCAGAGACAAAGGAAAAAAATGGACCGGCCACGAACAGAAGGGGAAAAGAAGGAGGAGGAGGAGAAGCTGAAAGGGCAAAAGAGATGAGAGAGAATAAAGGCAAGGGGAGGGAGAAGATAAAAGAGACAGGGAGACAACCAGACACACATGTAATCAAATATACATAAGAACTCTACAACTACAGAATGAACCTGACGCCCTTAAAGCCTGATGCAAAGACAGACGGAGCGACAGGTGGAGGAATGACAGAGGGAGAGAAAGAAGAGCGTGTACCTACACAGGACAAATAATGAATGGCATGAGTTGAGTAGAATTGAAAATAAATAAAACTAGGATCAAAAGACGTAACATTGTTGACCAGTGGCAACTGACACGTGATTTCAGCTGCTAGTCTAACATAGTATGTCATCCGTGTTGATTCAAAGGAAGATTCTGCTACAAGTGTGACAACATTTGACCCTTAGTAGGTTTCTGTCAATTGTTATTGATTTTTTATTAATGATTTCATCCTTAAAATGTCCAAAGGAAGTGGAAATTGCCCATCACAATTTCCCAAAACCAAGGTGAAGTCTAGGTTTGGGGTTGGAAGGCATTTTATCGAAATCATTTGTCGAACCCATTTAGGTTCAGCTTTCAACATTTGTAACCTGCGTGAACATGGACAAACTCAAAGGTTCAATTGAGATCTGTACTTTTTGATAGTTGAGAAGGCAGAAACACGACAGCTTTGTGTGGCAGCCTAATTATTATCCGACACATTAGACAAACAGAAACACACCATCCGCGAACCATCAGTGTTACAGAGTGCTTTTTCTTTTACCTTACAAATTACAGAAGTTACAGTACCACTTGTAGGGACCACACTAACTACACATTTTGGCCTTTTGGCAGGCTAATTTACGTTTATTAGCTAAAGCTGACATAAATAGCGCCGCCCAAGACGATTGTGATTGGTTTAAAGAAATACAAACAAGGCAGAGCGCTTTTCCCCCTATAACAGAATGATATTGGGATCAGTCAGACTTTTCTGCAGCGGTGGCCACTTCAACTGCGGTTCTCACCAACCGTCCAGTACCAGTGGGTGTTTTCCACCCTCCGGCCTCAGGGGGGCAGTAATGAGCCCATTACGGCTGAGCATAATACTGCTGAAAAGACAGCGTACTCAAAAACTTACTTGGACAAGTGACACAAAGATAAGATTTATGTTTTATCGGAAGTTTTTTCAAATGGTATTTTCCAGTCCTGCACGACAAAAGACTTGAAGGATGAGGACTAACCAATTGTTTTTGCAAATACAGTCAGGTTAACTTCCCCACCTCTGTTAAAGGGCATCGCACAGCCGCTTCCCAGTGCTTTTCTATGGGACCTTATGAGATGAGACAGTCCTGCACGGTGCAAATATATCCCCCGCTTTCAGCGATTGAGTATCAAACTCGTTGATTAATTTACTGTCCAATGGTGTCAGGTGGGAATAGGGGTTGGGGGGGCTGTTACAGGAGCAACCAGATGGACTTGAACCCAACTAATCCTAAAGGTGTTCCTGTCTCAATATGTGCTTTTGGGTGAACCCGTGAAATGAAGTAGATGTTGCTATCTGTGCCTGCCAAAGACTCTCCATTGTTCCATGGCATCTGTGGTGCATACTGTATCTTGGATTATATTTAGTTTCATATTTTACAGTGCCAAGGTAATAGCTCACAGGCGAACCACAGTAGTATTGCCAGACTACTTCCTCTCTGCCTCCTTTTATCTATCATTCTGAGCACCTCAGTGTTTCCTGCAAAAGAGCATTGAAGTTGCATCATTTGTGCTCAGTCTCATTCCCCGCAAACTCTGTTGGGTCATCTCGCAGTACTCTCGCTCAAGAGGGAATAGTGATTTCTGTTTCTGCTCTGAGGCTGGCGGACACTCATGTCTCACTATTTTCCTTTTGAAAAACACCCACAGCGTTCCTCTTATCTCAGCCAATCACCTGTGTGCCTCATGCAGCTGCAAAGGTGATCACAGAAAATATAAGCACAAGATGGCACCCATCAATGACCTGAAGTTTTGAATGCCACCGTAGTTTTTCTTTTTTGCTGACTGCATTCCCACTTCATTTTCCGAAAACAGCTTGAAGTAGACATTTCCCCTGTGCTGGCACAGCACTAACACAGAGCGAGGAGAAAGATGCAGTGTGAGAGTAGACTGAGGGTGAAATAGCTGTAGTCAAAGTGAGCCTACCACTGTCAGTCTCAAATTTCCCAGAAGGCCTGTCACACCCTTCACACGCACTTCTTCATCTGAAAATATTTCAGTCTCATTCTAAAATGGGAAATGCGTCGTTTAAATGAAAGTTAGTCCAAATTAGTTGATTTCAAAGTAATTATAAATAAATTATCTTGGTCCCTTTCTATTTATGCAGATCAGTCGCAATGTCTCAGCAACATCATTACCTTGGCTGAAGTTAATTAATTGCATGTGACAATAGAAGTGAAGGGGTGTGTGGAACTCAAACTAATTTACTAATACACAGTCTGAGAACTGCCCCTTATGCCAACCCTATCACTAGAAAGACTGTTTGTACTGGACCATTCTGCAAAACCCTGGATCACATTCAGTGACAACATTTTAAAAATAAATTCTTTCCACGATGTCTTTGCATGGCATATAGAGCATGGTAAGCTAAAGGGAAGGTTGTGGTTATGGTTTAAAATAAGCTAACATTAACTGATTGTGACAGGACATAAACTCTGGTCTGCTGCATGAACCTCCACACCATTACTTTCTGCTTCCCACCGCTTCCTGCACTGGCACAGAGCATTGGCACTGGGCATAACTCACTGAACACTCGTCCCATATGAATGAAATTTTTAGAGATACCGAGCTGCATTTGCAGTTAAAGGTTATATAGAACCCCACCAACTCACCAACACAGCAAACAGTAATGCACAACAGCGCCTTCATTATATTACAGTTATAATTCGTAGGATTTACATTATATTAAGACCCACTGTTGTTACAATTTATGGTCTGCATTTTTTCAGCAATACCCATTTAACATATTTCCATTTCAGTAATACAAAAATTATTTAAGAATCTAAAGATTTAAGAAAAGTCTTTTTATTAGCACCAATTCTGGACAGATTTTGCTTCAAATAACGAGTCTCCAAGACCCAGATTTCACAGGCATGATAGATTTATTCTGAAGGTTAAAAAAAAAAGTTTTGATATGACACTACTATAATTGGGAAAACAACTCTCATCGGCTACACCTTGCATAGCATTTTAAAATATTTAACCATGTGTTGGTCTATTACCTGGAACAAAGCTTCCCTGGACAACGTCCTTATACGCCCACCAACTCTCATCAAGCTTGGATGTAATAGGCTGAGCTGCAGGGAGAAAGAAAGACAGATAGAGGAAACAGAATGATAAAATAAAAAGAAAGAAAAAAGGATAAATATAAACATACTGAGAGCAGTCCATGACTAAACTCTTACCATTAAAGTTTATTAATTGGGATTTTTTTATTCATAAAAATTACAGCTGGATTCTCACAAGGAGCATTGTAAAGAAGAGAGGAGAGAAGTTGAGGGAGGAGAGAGGACTGGGAGCAAAACTGGGAGCCATAATGTGCCAAATGAAAGTAAATATAGTAAACATTATTTTATTAGTGCTGGTATTTTGTATTTTGCTGGAAAGAAAACTACATGCGACTACTGGGATATATCCCTCTGCTGAGACTAAAAAGACCATAACTTTGGGAGATTCTTGCATGACTTGGCTAAGATGCTGAAGCCTCACATCAACATATTTACTTTGAACATGGATTTTGTACTCTCTCTTTGTCCCCTGACCATGACCATATCCCATAGGATATGGTCATGGTCAGTACTGTTGGGCAAGTTACTTGAAAAATTTAATCATTACATATTACTTGCCTTTCGTTAACTACAAAGTTGTCTTGTCTAATAGTGAAATTACTCGTTACATTGCTTTCGCTAGCCTACTTGTTAGCACAACTCCATCAAAGGGTCCTTTACAACACCAAAGCCTCCACACTCACGTCACATCTTTTGTAATTAACACGTAGAAACAGAAAAGGAACCACTTTAGTTTTAACAAGCAGCCAGCACACAGTTTGAAGGTATTTACTAACCGTCATCGGCTAGCTTAGCTTAGCTGACCGATGACTGCACGCAGCACTGCAGGAGTCCTGTCTCCACAGTGAAGGGTTCACACAGCCTCCAACTCTGAACAAAACCAGCTCACCGGTGGCTAATGTTATATACTGTCAATTTACCCAATTATTACTTGCAGATGTGACTCACTATCACTATCTAATACAATCTATATTTGATAAGTTTTCTTAGCAGCTACTGAAAAAATTCTTAGCTCTTAATTCTTAGTGTAAGGGCTAACACTGAGTCAGTTTCCTACAGCCTATTGTTGAAGTGTAGTGGGTCAGTTATCAAGAGACGCCATTGCTTGTGTCTTGATATCTACATATCAGTATGAACATGTCACTATCAGCAGTCCAAACTCCCATGTTTTGTCAAGGAACTGAGGCTGGCAGCTTCTGCGGTGACAAGTAGGAAGTCTTGACTCATCCCATTGTGGGAATCACTGTGTGTGTATCTGACTCAATGGATGGTGGCCTCTTTGATGAGGCCATACTGTATGAGCTCTTTACCATATTGACAGTGATATTCATTAATTATTTATATTCACAGTGTGACTCTGTTTTAGTCATCCTGTGCATGCGTGGTGTCCTGATCTGCATGTGTGTGTGTGTGTGTGTGTGTGTGTGTGTGTGTGTGTGTGTGTGTGAGAGTGCATCCATGTGCATGAGAGGCTACTGATCAAAGCGCTGGGTTATGATGTGTGAGTTTGAGGCATGAATTCAATCATCTCAATGGTTTTGAATCTCAGCAGCGTGCAGTGACTGATGTGGCACTGTATGTCTCTCTGTGCAAAGAGCCTGTTGACTCATATAATACTGTAAGTCACACACACTTCAGTTCATTTAAAAAGTGGCATGAGTAGGCGACGGTTTACCTTGGCAGGTGAGGTGTCTGTAATTATGGTGAGTTTACAGGAAATGATGACTAAATTAAAATATACAAATATTTCTGTAGCTTCTAATAAGTATCTAATGGTGACTTAATGTTAGCGATGGCATCACTGCAACATTTCCATTCATCTTTTCTCAATATCCGAATTGAATTTTCTGATATTCTACCTATGTTTCCATGTTGTTCTAATGTTTTGAAGGACCATAGTTCCTTCTTGGTACCTTACCTGAGGACGTGCAGATGACATACGTTTGCAAAATCACAAATATATCCCAAACGACATGCATTCTTCGTTCAATTCATGCTCATTTTCTGCAGCTGTTTGCGGGACGGCGCTTTGCGGGGTTGCACTTGTAGACGACACGGCCTAACTTTGAACATTTTTTTGTTGTTGCCCTCTTTGGTTCTTCTTATCCCTGTCTGTCCCCAGTGGAGCGCCGAGATGGTCCGAAGCCTCACAGGAGATCCGTCCTCACAGCATCGTCCCCCTTCGCTTCCCGGTTTGGTGTTCAGGCAACATTTCGGTGTTTTTTTTTTTTACCCGCTTCTGTCATGTATCTATCTCTGTATCTATCCACCCTAAAGACATTTCAGCTATGAAATCCGTTCATGGAGCATTTTCTTCTTCTTCTCCTCCCTTTTCCTTTGGAGCGGGGTGGATGTTTGTGGCGCACCGCTCGTCTGCAGCGGATCAGGCAACTTCACTGACGACGCAAAGCGCACCGAGTGCGCACAGACTGACAGACAGAGACAACATATTCATGATATGTATGA
Organism: Maccullochella peelii; assembly: GCA_002120245.1. Lineage (NCBI taxonomy): Eukaryota > Metazoa > Chordata > Actinopteri > Centrarchiformes > Percichthyidae > Maccullochella > Maccullochella peelii. The sequence continues at coordinate 31,145 of LKNJ01003333.1, forward strand.
TGACAGAATTTTATCTATGTAAAGCAAAAAAAAAAATAAAAAAAAAAGGTTAAATGTGGTCCGTGTCTTTCAGCTGAAGATATACAAAATATCAGCAAGGAAAAAAAAACAACATAAAGTTCATAATGACTGGAAACAAAGCGCTTAAAATGCAACAAAGAATGATTAAGTCATACTTTGGATGGAGCTGGGAAACCTCAAGAGAAACTATAATAGTGAGAGTTTTTAACAACAGCTCAAGTAAACACTGTCAAACATTTTATTCAAATTTCAAAATAAAACAAAAACAAAGAAAAACTCGTCTGTGATGATCTTACGGTTTGAACTTGATAGCCTATATAAAAGAAATCACCCAGCGCAGTGATTCAGTTTGTTTCCAAAAATACAATGACACTGTCGCAAAGCAACCAACTGTGGATGCAGTGAGCATGTGTACTTATGCACATGGCCTTGATGAATGCTCGGTTGTATTGACCTACATAGAGCCACCACAACTCCCTCCTGTGGCTGTTGTGCGACCTCTAGTGTTAGCTTTGGGTTGCTGCATTGAAAAGCAGCGTCAGACACACTGAGGTCATGTCTCCTGTAGTTTTTCTGGGAATCTGGGGGTTTTAGCAACCTGGGGGACTTTCAACACATTTCTACAATTAGAATTTCATTAGGCTGATATCAGTATTTTTAGACCCAGAATGTACAGTATTTCCTGGCACTGGCTTTGAAAAAGCATTTGAAACCTTCACATGGTAAATAAAACCGTAACACTTTCTTTTAAGGGTTCATAACTTCCTAATCATTTCCTAGGGGATTTCCTGGAAAGACCTGTGTAATATGGTACTAACTGTAGTGAAAACTGAGACACAGAGTTATTTTAAGATTACTTTGTTGTGTTGAAATGTTGTTCATTTCAAAAGTTTAACTGCTGGACGCCAGATGTCTGCTACTTCACGGTTAAGTCCATTCTCAGTGTTTGTGCACTGGAGGTTTCAGGTTTCCACATCGCACATTGTGCAAGTTGCATACTGGGCCGTGATTGGCTTCCAAACTAGCTGTGTTGTCATAAAACCCTGCTTGTAAATCCAGCTGTTAAACTGAGATTTAAGGTGAGCACAGAGAAACGTCTTTCAGCAGATTCATGTGAAAACAAACTGCACAGTGAAGCTCAAACATCACAGTCAAGGAAGGAACAAGAAGAAAGACACATTTCTGACTGGAATTCCTCCACACCAAAGTTGGAAAACCATTTCTTTATGGACCTGGTTTGGTGCATGGGGGCATCGTCATGTTGAGACAGACGGAGCCTTCTCCAAATTGTTGCCACAAAGATTGAACCTCACTATTGTATCAGATACCTTTTGCTATAGCAAGATTTCTCTTTATTGGAACTAAGAGGTCTAGCCCAAGACATCAAAAAGGGATGTCCACATACTTATGGCCGTATGGCGTACGTACAGTACAATATAACTAAAAGAAGACACGTACTGTCACAGATTTAACTGATATTTATTTATAGTGTCAGTCCAACGATAGAACACACTTATTATAGCAGAAATTGTTATATGCAGTCACATCCTGTGGCTGGGTCTTTCTGAGAGCTTAACACTCATGTACAGTGAAGTCTATGTCTGACTTATGAACACGAAGAAACCACAGATTCTAGTTTACACCAAACCGGCAAGACGGGAGTCAGCTATCAAGCGCAGCTCAGACTTCCTGGAAGGGAGAAGGCATGAGAAGAGATGCGACATGTTGGATTTCTGATAAGTCAGTTCAAATGTGTCCATCAGCCATCCGCATCTCTATCTCTCTCTGTGCGTCTCAGACGAGCACACTGACACAGATATTACATAAACTCCTGGTACTGAATCCTTTTTCATCTCCTTTCACACAGATCGTTTCCTCAGACACACAGTGAGCTCACAGATTACATGCTGTAAAGAGATGTGCGAATCAGGTTTGACCTACATTGTCAGTGCTTAAAGATCATCTCCGATTCTTTCATGTCTCTCTCTGAGTCTCATTTTACACCCTCCTCCCACTCAGACCCATCCCTACCTCTTGTTGTGTCGGCGGAGAACAGCCTTGTTAATCTCCCTCAGCAGAGTTTCCTTGTTGTTCTTTATGTTGGCTTTCGCCGTCTCCAGCACAAACTCAGTCCTCTCCTGGCTGAAGGGACGCTGGAAGGTGGAGAACTCCTCCATCTTTGCTTTATGCTCCTCTGCATCTACAGAAAACCGTGAAGACTTATGCTTATTCTCTACTCACCTGTTACCCTTCTTCTCCTTGACACCTTGCTAAAAGTGTAGAGCTGTGTTGCCAGATCCCAGAAAACAAAAAAAACATCCAAAGACTCCACAATGTTTGTATTTCAGGGCAAACTCTTGTGCATTCAAATCCAGACCGCGGCACATCCAGAACCAAGTTTGCAACGTATATGAATATATACCAAAATCTGTGCTGTGATTCACAACACGTCACTAGATTAATTCACCGAGCTGCCTGTTTATTACGAAGGCTACAGAACACACTATGAATCCCAGCATGTAAGCAAATATATTGCAGGCATGATTGTACCATGAACCATATCAAACTAAACTTAAAAGGCTAATCTGCCAACGGGCTGCAATGGCTGCAACGTAATCCTTTGGGGCAATTGGCGCAGTTGCGATGCTATGTCAAAAAGAGGTTTTTAGAATTATTGATCGTACGTGGTATAAAGTGCTACATTTTCAATAAATCAGATATGAACAACATCAGTGCAGTTTTCCATGACATGGATGTATTATTACAAAATAAGCTGATTGTTCAAATGTATATTATTAGAATATACAGTATATTAGATTGTTGGGTGAAAAGTTAGGTTTTACTTCATGTTTTTGAATCCACTTCTAGACCCACAAGGCAAAAACCAGCAAGTTCACCGATCATCGTGAACGCAAACAATGTTAATAACTTAATAACATGCATCATTGCACTAATAAGTACAGTCCCATCAACGTCCTCTTTGGCCTCTTCGCCTCTGCCAAGTGTCCGTACTGAGAATCCCAAGCTAAGACCCAATAGCTGGTGATGTGTGACGTAGTGCCGTCAAGCGTTACGCACTTCTCGTGGGAGATCGTACCCGCTCAACCCAAGTTACATATGAATGGAATGAAAGAGGCGCCATTCTCCCTGTTACAAGTCAGTGTGCCAATCCAAATTATTTGGAAGCTCTTATTTTAAAGGTCAAATTGTTGTTGCTTTAATCCAATATCTGAGGACCTCCATATAAATGTGGACGTGTGCTCCCAACTTTGACAAATTTATTGTTTACTATGTGTTTACTATTAGCTGGCAATAGGGAACTGAAGAAGACAGAAGCGGGAATGATTCGGTCAATACAAATAAACTTGCCTGCTGATCTTTCAAGATAAATGTCATAGTCAAGGAGGAATGGAATCATTTTTAGTGTCCTAATTTCGATTAAAGTTTTAGTTTGCTAGTTGCCTAACTTGAATGCCAAAAAAATCATGGTTCCTCAAACTGCCCATTGCAGTTTGAATAACACAGATTTTCTTTGCCTCCAGAGTAGTCTCATGTGCAATCTGCATGTGTGCGCGCGTGTGTGTGTGTGTAACAGACCTTTGCAGTTGTGTCTGTTGAAGAGCGGCATGTAAACGATGGAGGGCTCCTTCTCTTTTCCCTCAAACACGTAGCAGTCCTTTGGCCAGTCTTTCTCCTCCAGGATTTTGTCGTCTATCTCTGGGAAAGGCTTCTTCACCTCGGCTGCGTAGTCTCTGGCAAGAGTCAGAGTCTGTGAGGGGAGCAGAGGGTGAACGCTGTTTCTGTCTCCCAGGTTTCACAGCTTTCATGCTCTGGAACAAAGTCTGGGCAGTAAATCACACTTGAGGGACACCTGCAGTTGCTTTAACAGTCATCCTTCACTTCATAAGTCAGACATAGGCAGGTACCACTTCATAATCAACCACACTTTAATAAAGGGTTTATAAGTTGTTATTAAGAGTCTATTTTATGTGCAGGAACGGGACATGGTGAAACTGATCGGAAGCTGAAATGAACCTGATCTGAATCAAAATATGAAACATGGCGCATTTGTCGTCGCAATTTGCACTTTCAGGCAACCAAGAGAACATTGTTCAAAAAGGGGAAGAGAGTCGAAGCCAACCATGAAATGAAGACAGTTAGAACTAAACTTAGAATACACAGCAGATGCATTTGAGCAGAAATTCACTGAAGGGGACAGGTGATCTTTTGTCCGGTTTAAACTTGTCTTTACATGACAGAATGTGCCTGGAGGTTAGTGGAAAAAGTTGCTTTACTTTAGCAGAATAGTCTGTGGGAAGGGCCAGGGTGTGGGGAGATGGGAGCGAATAGGTGAAGGTGGCATTTTAAAGGACTTGGTTGCATAAAGTCCAGTAAAAGAAATTACTTCCACAATGAATATTACTGACTGTTTAACAATGGGGCAATAGTAGTAGTAGTAGCAGTAGTATTTCACTGTTACTTGCAACATAACTTTGATTTGATTGGCTTGCAGTCAATGGCCCATATATGGTATTAGTACTGTACTGCAGGTATTATCAGTTAGTTTCCATCCTGGGTTTAACACACACACTTTCCAGTACCTCAAACATGTTTCCAGCGCTGTACTCTGGTGCGATGATGAGGTCGATGTCTCTTTTGTCTCCCAGAAATGAAGGGTAGCCTACGTTAATCAGCATCCCGGCGTCTATCAGGTGGAATCTTTCTTTAGAGCTGAGGCAAGGTGGAACGCTGGAATCTGCCCAGCAACAGAAATTCAGAATTTTCCAATTCAACCAAACTATGAGCAAACTTGTTTTAATACGGAAGACGAGAACGGCCGTGCTTGCAATTATTTTTTTAATGCTGTCATCTCGAGATCACAAGTTAATTCTTTCATGATCTCGAGATAAAGCTTGTGATAACGGGTTAATTTATCTTGTAGTCTTCTCCTTAAATGACAAGGACTGATCTGAATGTTATCTCTAACAGAAAGACACAATGCAGTTTCTGCCTGTGTAGACCCTGATTAAAGTAGAGTCTGATACCATGATCAATAACGGGTACTCCTTGGTCTGACAGTTTCAGCTTAAATCAGTTGCTACAGTTGTCAAGACGCCCTCTATGCATGCTGGCATGGCACTCCTGATCTCTGGTAAACACTATAAGTAAGCTAACAACCTTTCTCATGATAACGGGTTGATTATCTCTCGAGATAGCAAAATAATTAACTCGTGATCTCGAGACAACAGCATTAAAAAGAAAATTACAAGCACGGCCGTTCTCGGCTTCCATATTTTAACTCATGTATTTACTTATTTATTTACTTATCATTTTCTTCATTATTGTATTGCATTTGCCTATTACTGAGCTATAAGTGTCATTGTCAACTTACTTATGTCTTTATACCTCCTTGATGGGTCATCATGGATGAATAATTATTTATTAGTATTATATATTGTCTGATCCAACTCTCAACAAGAAAGCAAATAAGCGTATTATCCAAAATATCCATAGACTGTACATAAAAATGGACAACATGACTGCTCCCCAAAGTACGCGTCAAATAAAATGTTAAAATGTTCCCAAAGATGGTTTGTCATTTTAGGTAGTTCTTATCACGCTGATGTTTGTTCAAGTGTTCATTTTTCTGATAAGTTTGGTTTTAATTAGCTTTTTGATGCTATAAAAAGGAGGTGTGGCATCATGATTGACAACTGTGAGTGTGCTCGCGATTGGTTCCGGCGGGTGTGTGGGCGGGACCTCGATACTGCGGCTCCACCGCAGATCACTACTGCGCAGACTCTGGCTCTATAAGACGTCACCAGCACAAGATGGCAGCTCCCATATCTGGGATATTTTGGCTTCATTTTTGTACAGTGGGAGAAAGTGGACACACGTTGTCCATCTTTATAAACAGTTTATGAAAATATCAGACTATTCCTATTATATATAGAGGTCTGTCTTCTCACCTTGGTATTGGTAGAGGAAGTTACTGGTAGTTCCCCACTCCCATTTCATAATCAGGGGAAGAACTTGCTTAGTAAGCAGAGAGACTGGGGAGAAACACAGACGCATTTACATCTCATTTAAATAGAATGGGTCTGTTTGTCCACAGCTTTGACCATTCTGGCTGTTAATCTGCCATACACTGACCATGTGTTTTGAAATCTCCATCCTCCAGACTTTGGCTCCAGGACTCTACCGCTGCCAGCAGCTCCAGACTCCACTGCTGAGAAGAACTTTTTCTTTCCTCCAAACTCTTTGACTCCAGCAATGCAGACTCATTACGATTTACCTTGTCTGGAAAAGATAAGAATTGAATGGACACTGTGGCGTTTTGAAACAAACATTTGCTTTGTCATTATTTCATCATGAACACAAAAAAGGTGAATTGGGAGGAAAACAGAGACATTGATGGCACTCCTTTCTGGGTCAGTAGATGCAATCTTGCAGATTAGCTTGCAGCTACCAAAACAATAGGATTTAATTAATAAAGCTGGTAAGAGGTCAGTTTTACAGCAAATCATGTGAGCAGGATCATCATCATCATCACCACCACTACCTTTTAGTATTTTCTGCAGCCTGTCCAGGTCAGACAGAGCAGTAGGATCCTTAATGGTGCTTCTGGTCAGGGCTACTAGTTTATCAAGGGCATTGTATACACGCAGGTACTCATCAACAGCACCGTCTATATGTCCAGGCACTGAAACACACACACACACAGCGTAAAAGTGTAAAACCATGATGTTGTGACTACTTCTCCACCTCAGCAATAGATTTATCCCTGCAGCTTCTAATAATACATTTAGGCGTGCATGAAAAGGTGAAATTGTGATTACCATTCAGCCAGGGAGGGATGAACTCTCTGATGATCTCCTCATGAGCCAATGCACAACCTAGAACACCTGCACGGTTTCAACACATGCACACACACAGTTTGACAATGAGGGTTAATACACATGCATGATCAACAATCCTACATAATCAAGAGAGAGGCGAAGTCCCTCCCCTTCCAGTGGACCACCATGGGACCGTATTTTGGAAAAAAAACATCTACGGTAGTTAACGTTGAGAGACAAATCATTTTTTGATCCCGTTTGAATGGTGCCATGAATTACACATAAGATTTTTGTCAATTTAAAATTTTGAAACACACTGTTAGCAAACAGTTGCAGACACCCTGCAGACACGGAGCAACATTAGCAGACATTTGCTGTCATGTTTCTGGCGATCTGACAAATATAAGTCCATTTACTGTTCTTTTAGCTCTGTTTTTGGTCTCCACCAACTCCTGAGAGAAATATCTGTCTCTTTACTTGCTAAATGCTCCACTGTGTTCACCAGTTGATCGCTAACTTTGACTGTCTGCTGCTTGGTGCTGGGCAGGTAGTGCACAATGGGTTAGTCACAGCTTACTTGCTGAAAACAGCCGCCTTTTGTGGCCGAAACCAAGGTTAATGAGAGTTGAGTTTGCTGGTCAGAAAACCAAACAATGGGCTAAAAGAGCCCAAAACGAGCCATAGAGCTGTGGGGAACTACAGGGTTGGGTGATCTCTGATTTCTGCCAGTTTGTTACTACAGTCACCTCTTTCACAATATACATTGTCATTAAAACTATTGTTAATATAAAAACATTGACTGATGCAGCTTTAAGATTGTACTCTCTTTGAAAACATGTTTTTGAGTATTTATTGTTAATATTTTGTGCTGAACACATTATTAAATTACTTCAAAATAAAAGCACAGTTGAGGCAGTGGCTTCCAGGTGTTTAGTCACTTAACACTCCACTGCTGCCATCAAACAACTTGCACAGCCTGTGAACACCCACCATGTAGTTTGACCATGTCCATCTCTGGCTTCACCTCCAGCAGCTCTCCGCTCTGGAATATGCTGCCCAGGAGAGACGTTTCAAGGAAGAGACCCAGCTCTGTAAAACCAGCCTCGTGAGGGCTCACCTCGAACCATTTCCCTGAGAGACAGAGAGTGTATTTTAAACTTAATACAAGTCAGTAACTCACTTAGAGCACAGTGCATACTGTAGGTCCTAATGTGACAAGTGCATGTGGGTGTGTGTACCTTCTATGGGCCCAACTGAAAAGCAGTCCTTCTCTATGGCGCCGTAGATAGGGTAAGGGTTGGTGGCATTTCTGCTGGCCTCATCTGAAAGATGCCGTAGGTCCATCTGATGAAGCACAAGATATTTCTCTGAAGGACTGCATATACAATCTATATAAAACAGTGTGCTGCATTCAAATGAAAGAGTGTGTATCTTTGCCCTGGGACCTGTTTCATGATCCCAGCAGAGGTCAAGATCCCCCAGATATCGGTGAGAGAGAAGTGCTCCTCCTTTGCCCTCTCGCCCAACCAGGACAGAGCCTCCTTCAGCTCGGGCCCAGGACCTGACAGCCTGGCCACTGCGCTGTCCATGTTGGAGCTCCATTGTGGGTCGCTGTACAGGGAGGACATGGACCTATCAAGGGAGACACAAATGTCAAGAGAAACTGTCATGGAGAAAAACTGAGCGTTTTTTAAAGTACTGTGATCAGATTTGTGTTTAAAGTTGTTTCAGCCAAATGTTAATGTAACCATACACCCATTTTATCAGTATAATCTAACATCTGGGGCTTAAACAGGGAAAAGCAACCATTTTCACCAACTAATGGCTGGAAAACTTATCACTATAGATCAAATGACAAAACCATTGTTCATTGACCGTAAATTGGATTCACCAACATCTGGCTCAACCTGGTGCTAAATTACATTTGGCCATCCTTTGGCTATGGAAACCAAAAGCAGCCATGTTTGCAATTACGTTTCAGCCACACTTGGGTATGGCTCTAACAATAATCAGTTGGGCAATTGGTAAGTTCGTCCACGCTAAAATATCCCATTATATAATAAATAATCCCATTGGCATTTCTAATAACGCAAATGAATAAAAATCCAGCCTTGGCACAGAGCCATTCTCAACAATATATCATGTGGTTCTCTATCCTTATATCTACATAAGGATGGTAAAAAAAAACAAAAAAACATTTAAATTATTTAATATTGTTGTTTATTCAGTATTTTGGTTGTTTGTGGTCTTTAACAAGGTAATCGCAGGTTAAAAGACATGAGAGGTCGTGGCTAGTTTAGACATGTCTGTTAATAAGAGCAGGACAGAGAGGACTGAAGGGTATACACATTTTTAGACAGCAGAGATTACAGATAAAAGTAGAGAAAATGACATTAGAAGAGAGTGTAGGTGGTTATCATGGATATGGAAGAAACCACATTACAATAACGCAATTACCTACTGCAGTGCTGGTAAATCTTAATAGCATACAAAAAGCTACAGTTCCTAACATGTTAACTGTTGCAAAGGGTTCAACTTGTGATAATAAACGCTGTTGTAGATGCTAATTTATCTTAGGATATGGATAGTAAACCTTTGGAACAAGTAACATTTTTATTAGAACGACTTAAAATGCTACATGCTAGTGGAACAGAGGCTAGACCAGAGGCGGCGTCAGGAGGACATTAGCTGTCTAAACATTAGCATGTCAACATTGTCATAGTGAGCATGTTAGCATGCTGGTGTTAGCGCAGACAGAGCTGCTAGCATGGCTTTAGATTCTTCTTGTTGTCTTGTTTTAATGTCGTTCACAACTTAATCTCATTATCTCAAGGAAACGTGTATAAAATGTGATGATTTTCCTGTCATCACACAGAAAAATGTACATTTCTTTTCAACTTCAAAGATAATGAGATTATTAACTTGTGACTGGAGATGACAGGATAAAAAAAAGATAACTGCAACTATGGCCATTTCCAGCTTCCAAACTATATCAGTGTTAATGCAAATGCAGTGTTTGATCAGTAATGTGTTAACAGCATACAAACTGCTTCTATTTGCGTTCCATGTACCAGTAAGATCTTAAGTCCTGAGTAAGTAAGTCATGCTCTTCTGTACTCAAGTCTCTTCTGTCTTTCTTCACAATAAAACAGAAACTCTGTAAAATAAACCTCAGAATGTAATACTAATATTGTACAATTGAATCCAATAGTTAATCTTTTTTTCCCCAAATGCTCCTGCAGCATCTTACCACTCAACCAAAGCTGCAGGTCAAGGGCCCCTTGCTGGTAGCTGCTGGGGGCAAAGTCATTCAACCTGGTCATTGCCACCTCACTTCTGCCTTGTGTTCTGGCCTGTCCATCTGGTCAGCTCTCATTCATACACAAACTCCTTATGTGTGTAAGTGTGATCGTTGTTACCATGTTGACCCAGAAACTCCTCCCAGGTAGAGCAGGGTGTCCACCAGACCTTCCTTTTCCATCTGATAGAGGGAACCCACCAGACCCACAGCTGCCCTCTGACCCCCACCTGATGCCAACAGAGCGATGTGGGGAACCGAATCCTGCTTGGAAAGATGATTGAGAGATGGTAGATTTGATAGCTGCTAAGGCATTTGAACTCTCCGTCCCTTTAGACATGCATTGGAACAATAGAATGTATTGATGTCGTTCAATGTCATCCAGTGAGAAAGTAACTCACAATCCTCATAGGTTTGAAGCTGTGTTTTTTTCTCTCTGCTGTTCCCCTTAGTCATTTTTAACATACTATAACCTTATTACATTGATTTGGCTGCGGTGCCCCCGTGGTTTAGGGTTTAAAACGCCGACCATAAACCTCAAAGTCTCTGGGGGCCTTTGTTGCATCTCTCTCTCCTCATTTCCTGTCATCTCTCCCACTAGTGTTATCTAATAAATGCATAACATGCACGAAGAAGAATCTAAAAAAAAAAAAAAAGTAAACTGATATGGCTAATGTGTTAGCAAACATTAGCATTTATTTTGTGTTGTGTTTCCAAATGTAAGATATAAGATCTCTTATGTTCACCAGCTAGTTGCTAACTTGATCCGTCGGCTGTTTGGTGCCGAGTTTGTGTTTTGACTAAGAAACTTTAAATTATTTTAATATTAGTATGTGTAGATTTATACTCGGGCCATTTCACTTCAGCAAAACTAGCATTTCAGCAAGTAATAGAACTATAATCTCTATAAACAGGTATCTGCATATGAATGCAGAATCTGTAGGCAAGGGGCAAGATTTTGGTACTGGAAGAGTTATGGTTTCCATTTGTAGTCCATTTGTTGACCAATCACGTTTGAGCGGGCTTTGGTTGCATGCAGGTAAACAGTCCGTGTGGAGAGTAAAAGAGGCGGAACGCACTGGTGGCAATGCAATCTCAGCACCCATCGGCTATCATCTGACGACGATTTAGCTTTTTATCAATCTCAGAACCCTAGAGATTAGCTTTTTAAAAACATATCTGCATTCATTATTGTCAGACGATATGACGACCTGATGGGTTCCAAGATTGCTAATCGGACTTCAAACAATGACATTGGGCGTTGCCAAACAACTGGAAACAGACATTGATGTTATGTAAAGACACGTAATATACATGTGCAGGAGGACATTTGTGCAACAATGACACATTCCTAAAACAAAAAAAAGACTTTTCTTTGAAGAAAGAAACAAAGAAAAGAGAAAGATACAAAGACCGAAAGAAAATGTCTTTCCTGAAGTGTAAGAGGTTTCTTTCTTACTGCAGTGCAGTTGATTCCCAGGCTGCTGAGTGACTCCAGAACTACTTGTTTCCTCTTGTTAACATACTCCTGTTCACCAGCACACAGAGACTGGGACTGACGGATGGGCTTCTGGAAACAATCAAGGACAGCTAACTGAATTAGACTGAATAGGAAATAATAATAAATAATGATATACTTTTAACAGAGTTACAAAGTGCTTCACAAAGGAAAATTAAGATAAAACAATTCAGCACAATGAAATTGAATAAATGCGGCCATTAAAAGTGCAGAGAATGAAATAGAATAAGATACCCAACAATAAAATAATAGCAAATAAGATTTTTTTTTTAAAGGGTTAAACAAACAAATATACAAATAATAAAGTAGAAAAATGTATGTGTTTTTTTAAGAAAGTAAGAAAAAGTATTATACATATTCTATGTATTGCAGTCATGAAAGACTGCTTTAATGTATTCTTGTGCTACTGCCAAGTAATATCCTATAATGCCTTACATTACAGCTTCTGTTATAATTTAGCCATTTTTCACATAGTGAATTTACATGCAAATGCACCTTTTAACAGTTTCCACAATAGGAGCAATAAATACCACTACTGTTCATACTTAAAGTGTATAGCCAAATGCCTTGTGATTTTGGGGGTTTCTGTCAGTATGCTCCTGTTGTAGCTTACAGACAAATAGTATCACACAGTATCAGGGTAGCAGGACCTGATATATATTGCAATTTCCTGGTAAAGGACATGAGATAGACTGTGGATTATACACATGCTACCAACATACAACCTAAATCCTTTGCCATGCATCTCTCACCTCAGAAGCGGTTGCATTTCCCTCCATGTTGTCCACTACTAGTGCACTTGCCAGTGATCCTGAAATCACAAGCCAGAGGCAGATTGCAAATACAAGTTTTACTGGATCAGCAGTCTGCATGTTGAGGTGTGGAAACAACATTCCATGTCAAATTAAATGCTACAGGTAAATCCCAGTTGTAGTGAAAGCTCTGCCTTCTTCTGACTTCTCTGCAGTTAGATTTCTTTGGTCAGATGTTGCTGTTGTTTAAGTGGTTTCTTCTTTTGAGGAGCTGGCTACAGTCACACTGACTGACATGCATGTGGGCAGGCACACAGGCTATTGGGCCGGGACATGTACCAGAAACAAATCACTCAAGCAGTCAGATGTACTTTAACTCTCACACACACAAAATGCACGTCAAATTCTAGAATACACACACACACACAAGCTTCTTGATAACTACCATGTGTTGGCTTCTGAGGGAAAGACTTCTCAATACATACCAGAAGTCAAACCAAGCTGAAAAATGAGATAAATAATATTGAATCCTACTTAAGTAAAAGTACATAAGTATTATCAGCAAAATGTTCCTGAAGTGTAAAAGTAGATATATTATTTCTGCAGAAAAACGGCCACTGTCAGTGATATATTATCATATATTATTAATGCGTAAGCAGCATTTTCCTGCTGCAGCTGTTTGAGGTGGAGCGTTCAGAGTTGTCAGTGCCGCTGCTCCTATGCTCTGGAACACTCTCCCTGCCGTAATGCTGACTACATTTGTATTTTTACGTGAAAGGCGCTTAAAATCAATTATTATTAGTTTGGTTGTTTAGTCCATTGGTTCCCAACCTAGGGATTGAGCCCCTCTAAAGGGTCACAGGACCTTATTTTCCAAGAACACTTGACGTACATCTGGAGAGCAGAAAAACATCTCCATATAAGGACCTATACTCAACCACATGGCTGACCTTTTGACTTCTTATACAAGAGTCACGTTGCTCAGCATACATACATTAGACTGGGTTTAGTATCAAGACTGGAGACAAGAATTCAACTAAAACTGCTAACTACTTATATGTAAATACATAAGAATCTAATTACTAAATATTAATGAGTATACAAGCAAATGATTATGAATATATGATTGACATATGAATAAATGATAAGCCCAAGTAAGTTTACTTTCGCAAGTGGCCAGAAACAGGACTCATAATGAATGATACGTAACTGCTGGATGTGTAAATAAGCAACTGTTTGCTAAGAAGTTTACAATATCAATTTGAAAGGTGATCAAATCTCAGTAGCTGCGCACACACACACACACTTTTTTCATTCTGACTGAAATCATTCCAGTTGAAGATTTCGGGTCAACTGTTTACATGGGACGTGATTTAATACGGTCTGGTGTTTACATGCACCAATACATTATATCGGAACAGCTGTGTGACATGCGCAAAAGTGATGAACACATCATGCATTCATCTCCCATTGAAGAGTACAGGGAGATAGTGGAGGCAGGGAACACAACTAAGTTAAGGTTCTTGGCCAGGGCCTGAAACATGCCAAAATCAACTCTGCAGAGGTGAGTGAAGGGAGTTGTAAAAGGGACATAAGCACATTGCTGGAAGTAAGTCCTGCATTCCCCAAGATGAGGCCCAGCTAGCAGAGCGAGTCAAGGATCTGAGCAAGAGAGGATTCTCTATGAAAAAAGGGGTACAAGTTCTTGATGCCCAATTTTCAGAAGCCAATGGAATAAAAGGCCTTGTCCCTAAAAAGGCAGGTCACTAGTTTCAAGGATTTCTAAAGAGAAACCCAAGGGGAAGCCGGAGGAACTCTCCTCTGTCTGCTTTAACCCCGTTTCTGTGCGAAAGTGGTTCACTTCTTACAGCAAAATTATTACTGAGCTCAGAATCCAGGACCTCCCAGGAAACATCTGGAACTGCGGTGAAACAGGCCTACAGGACCACTTCCAAGAGTTTTGGCTGAAGTAGGATCTGCTTTAAAATCACTGCAAATGAGAGGGAAGAAACAACAACACTGCTAACATGTCTCAATGAGAGTATGGGCCTCTGCCCGTCATATTTAAAGGCAAAAGGCTCCGGTCTGCCTGCCACCTCCACCGGTAAGTTCAATAAACCTGTTGTTTTACTTCAACCTCTGAGTAATGTCTGCATTTGGGTCCACCTCCTACCATCCCATAACCACTCACCCCAACCGATACCTTGAAGCCACGCATCCTAACAAGCTTATCCAGAACACTGCTGCCCGAGTCCTCACTTACACCAAGAAAGTGGAACACATCACCCCAGTTCTCAGAGTTCTGCACTGGCTTCCTATGCATCAAATAATAGAGCTGAAACAGCAGGGAAAGGACCCAAATGTAGACCGAACAGGCAGACTAGTAATTAGATTAGTTATTGTAATAAGCAAGCTTACAGGCAGGTCCAGGTAACAGAAGCTCAAAAGAACACGCATGAGGCAACACAGCAACTAAACAAATGGCAACCAGGACAAACCAACACTGGTACAAAGTAAGTGGACCGGTATATGTAGGGAGGCTGATAAGGGATGCAGGTGAGGAGGTGGGCGGGAAAGTCCAGGCAACTGCAGAGCAGATGAGGGAAGTGAGAACAGGTGTGTAGTGTAGTGTAGGTGCAGGGCAGTCAAGTGATAGGGAAAGGAAGGAAAGTCTGAGGGCATCTGGTGGACTAGTGGAGAATAGCACTGGGAAAATATAAATGTGGCTGGAGAGGAGGGACAGGGTGACATCCATCCATCCATCCATTATCTATACCGCTTATCCTCAGAGGGTCGAGGGGGGGCTGGATCCCAGCTGACATTGGGCGAGAGGACTGGACTGCTCAGGTCGCCAGTCAATCACAGGGCTGACACACAGAGACAGACAAATAAACGTTCACATACGGGCAATTTAGAATCATCAATTAACCTAACCTGCATGTCTTTGGATGGTGGGAGGAAGCCGGAGTCAGAACAAAGTATAAAACACCACTGACATATTATCACCTTATGAAGTTATGTCAAATATGTTGGCAAACTATTAGTGTATTTACCCATCCAGCAGACACAGAGCAACATTTTCATCCCACCGCTCCAATGGGTCTCCTTTTGGCTCTGGTTTGAGAAAACATCTGGCTCTTTAGCTGCTAAACGCTCCACTGTGTTCACCAGCTAGCTGCCAACTGTGTCTGTCTGCTGTTTGGTGCTGGGCAGGTAGTGTACAGTGGGTTTATCAGAACTTTTTCACTGAAAACAGCTGCTGCTGTAAACGAGGTTGATGAGCGGTGAGAGTGAACTTAACAGTAAAGGTGTGCGTACCAAAACAAGCTGAAAGAAGCTAAAAAGCTGAGGGGAACTGCAGAGTTGGATGATAATTCTCTGTGGGATCACTATGAGTGACCCGTTTCACAGTACATATAGTCATTTAATTCATTGTTTATATAAAAAATATTGATAAGTGCAGTTTTAAGGTGGCCATCAATCACAGTTCCTTGGATTGTTCCTTATGCTAATGCCACACTGAAAGGTTATTTGCTCTTGTGCTGTGCTTCCTTACACATGATTATAATATTAAATGTATAAGATAATGTGGAATTTCCCATAGACGCAACATTCGTGTCATAAGTTATACAAATTCTTGTTCAATAGGTAATGGCACTATAGGTCCCAGTCATTTTCCAGATGTAAAGACCAGTTTTCTTTTGAAATCTTTATTTGTTTTGTTTTTTGTTAAATGGGGCAATATGTGCGCCATCCCAGGTTGATTTTGCTCCCCAGATCAACACATGACAGCTGCCGTACCCTGACTATTTCTTCTGTCTGTAATGCATTGGGGGGGCATCCACTGATGCACATCAAATGACACAATGACGCTTTGCAATGAGGCCGGGGTGTGTTGCACTTAGGTCACTAGGTTATTAGAATTGAAGCAGGTCACAGCATGGGATGTCACAACAATGATCAATGCCACAAGGTGTGCAAGAATTGGAGAAACAAGGGGTTGATGAAAATATCAATACTGCTTTTGGTGAGAAAAGAATGTTTAATCAGTCACAAGGGTAAATTTGAGTTACTGAGTCTGAAAATTAAAATGCAGATAGGCCATGGTGATTTTCAAAATTATTTTTCTAAACCAACATGACCCATCTTTATTTTATATTTCAGTCAGACAACTGACATTTGAAATGTTTATTATAGCAGCAGAACATAGTTAGTTTGGTGTCTAGTTTCTGACCTCATCACCCCCGGCAGATATGTTTACATAGAGATATTGGGGAATGAGCAAATATCTTAAACTCCCTAGCCAGAGCCAAGAACAGGCAGCAGTACTGACGCAGGGCAGCTGTGGCACTGACAGGCAAAGGGAGAGCAGCTTAAATAGACAGCCAGATTAAGAGGGTGTGTTTGGTAGATGGTTGTGCAGAGTGAGGTATGTCACGTGTATATAGCAGTGCAGCTACATACACTAGCTTGCAGGCGTCACTCGGTTTATCAGTTTTGATAAATACCACAGAGAGAACATTATAATTTCAAGGTTCACAGTGTACTGACATGGTGCTTTATTGGCAGTTGGACCTTCGACGTTTTTCTGAGGATGGCATGAACGGCTTCAATCCGTAGCCCATCCACAACGCAGTGAACAAAAACTGCCTGCAACATGGCCCTGAAAAAGGTACTGAACACACAACTATGCAGGCAAACATACACACAACTCAAAACATCTCAAACTGTAAAAAGGTGCAACATCATGCATTAAAAGGACAACAAACTGAAGCTGTAGACAATCACCGAGTTCAGATTTCCATTGTTAACCAGTGTAGACACTCTGTATTCTTTCTTGAATATCAGGTTTACAGTATAACCTTGTAGTGTTTTCTAATATTGAAAAACTGTCTTTGGCTCAGGTAAATGGCTTGAGATGACTCCTCATGAGACAGGCTTCACGGATCTGAGTCTCTTCATTAACACCTCTCATCTGAGAATGGACATGGTCCAGCTGAAAGGTGCATCTGGCTCTTCTGTCTGCTATAAATCACAAAGAAATCTGTCCATAGCCAACGTTATGGAAGTCAAAAGTGGTTATGATTGCAATAATATTTTCCATCCTGTTCTCTTCTGATCACTAGTTAAGCATCTTATTATTTGGTGCAAACAAAGTAGTCTTCTTTGCTTTTCTTGGCGTATTTAACCTGTTATCATGAGATTAGGTCGTTTTCTGAAGATAATGAAATAATTGTTCAACCTCATTCTCAACTTCTGTGCTATTTTTTTTATTTAATGATTTTTTTACTTTATTTCTGTTATATGTGAAATAAAAAGATAGTTTCCTAATGTTTGTGAATTACATATATCAATGCCATTTAATTAAAAGGGCACTCCACTGATTTTAAACATCAAGATTTGTATGGATTAAACAAACGAAGTCTATATACCAGGCTAGGCGTTTTCCCCAGTTTCTAGACTTTATGCTAAGCTAAGATAACCGACTGCTGGCAGTAGCTTCATTTTTACCATACAGACACAAGAGTGGTATCAATCTACTCTTCTAACTTTTGGCAAGAAAGCGAATAAGCATATTTCCCAAAATGTCACACTATTCTCGTGAACTAAGGTGTCACGAGCCAAAAAGGTTGAGCCCCAGTAGGGACTCAGTCCTTTGTTCAATTACTCTCATTTCCCAAGTTTGTCCTTAATTATTCTGGAAGCTAGAAGGTGTCATCATCAGCATAAGTGGCATTTTTACAGTGGGCGTCCTTTATGTGTCTGCTTTGTCATGCAGGTATAATGGGCAGCGCTGAAGCAGATGTACGCAGTCTGGTAAACTATATGCCTGACTGCCTATTACGAGACAAATTAAGTTTTTGTACCTTTCAGCCAAGGAAGTCGCCAAACATTTTTAAATGTGCAGCAGTAGAAATGAATGACTGTGTTGTTCACTCAGGTCCGGTGAGTACAGCAGCTACAGATGAAAACAACTTACTGGATGGGGTGTTTCTCTGGACGGAAGGTACCAGGTTTATAGAATAGTGGCTTGTAAAATACACTTACACAAGTGCATGTTATGTGTATGTAGGCAGGTCAACAGTTTCTGGGACGTCTTGGACCGTTACATGTGCGGGTACCTTTTGAAACTAACAGAGGTGATCAAAAAAAACAGAGGATTCCACTGTTCATCTGGGCTGGACAACCTGCGGAAAACACTGCGAGGTACTAATTCTAGCGATGATGGTGATAATTATTCTGAAACTTTACACACCTAGAAAAGGTTTACTGGGTGACCACAATGTTCACTCGACAACAAAAGCTCTTACTATTTTACAGAGAATAAATTTGAAGTGTCTCAGACGTTGCAAGCAATAGATGGGTAGGGGAAGTTCAATTTTGGCAACATAAATCAAGGTCTGCCAAAATTCGACTCTCCGCTGCGAAATGGTCCGTGTTGTAACTACAGGCATTTGCTTTCTAGGGTAAGATCCAGTGACCCAAAGATGTAACCACAATAAATTTGAAGTGTCTCAGATGTTACACTCAATAGATAGGGGGCGGGGAGTTAAAATTTGGAAACAAAAACTGGGCCTTCCAACATCCTACTCCCCACTGCAAAATGGTCCCTGTTGTGACTACAAACATGTGCTTTAGTGGGTACCATCCAGTGATGTAAAGATGTAACCACAATCAATTTGAACCTCAGCTGAATATGACAGGCTGGCAAAGTTGGAAACACTGCTGGAGCCATGCAGGTAAGGTGATTTCCCTATCCT